>LPNX010578614.1:26063-46484 GCA_001517045.1 Pseudotsuga menziesii | reverse complement strand
TCAAAAATTAAAAACAAAAAATTAAATTGCAAAATGGGATTTGTCATTTTAATGAGATTTGTAAAATTGCACAAGTGAATGTATATCCCTGCCTACATTGTGTTAATCTATTTGATTGGGGAATAAGTCTGCAATTGCTCAGACGCTTTAAGGTTTATAATAAAAAAGGAACTTAGACAGATGGTCAAGCCGGACAGTACAATCTATGGCTATAAATTTGGAAGTATGGATTGAGGACAAAAAAACGTGCTCACTTAAGAGACCATTCTTGATGGCGTTAAAGGAATTCAAAACAAGAGGCAGCCTATGCTAGAACTCTTAAGCTTCAGTCATAAAATAAAATCTATAGGGAGAGCAGAAGCAACCAAAGCTGAATGTTTTGAGATTACTGAGAAATTGATAAACTATCAAAAAGATGCAGACCTGAAGAATAAACAATGGAGGTTTTTGCACAGTCATCATCTGAAAGTTTCATAGGGCCAATTCAGAGAATTATCCTTTGACAAATATAAAACTAAAGTCTTCAAAAAGTAATAGGTTGTCAACTAATTAACTTGTGCTTGAATGCATGCACATCTCCGCCTTACAGTAACAGGAAAGGAAAATTTATATAAAATTACCTTGGCTGCCGGAGTTAGCCAATGAATCTAACGAGTTCTTCCTCAGCCGTTCATTGTGTCCCGCCAACCTTCTACTGCAACTTCTCTTTGCGTCGTCAAATTATGCTATGCCATGGAATCTAGATAGGCACCACAACACCCAATTATTCATGTGTATTATCAAATTATATACTTAATATGTATGGATCCATGTTGACCTACTCAGAAAAACAAAACAGTGAGGTGCAACCGTCTCCTGGTTAGTTACCTGCTACACTGCTGATAGAAGCGTTGCTCGGTACCAAGAACAATGACTTTGGGGGCTTTGGAATGCATTTCACAGACTTTATGTCTCTTATGATATTCTTTTGCATTTGCCAACATTACGTTGCATCCTTCCACTTGACAACAGGGAGGTTGTGCGGTCGAAGCCGGAAAAGCCCTCGGCTTCTTATTAACGCAATCGCCAGCGCTATTACCAGTGACTGGATTAATTACCTAAGCCGGATTCGTAGCGTCTCCAAAATGCTTCCGCTTTCCTAGCTTAAGGCACGTTAAGGAATCCCTTTGAACATCCTTGATGACATTAATGTTATCTCTCATGGGACCCTCGTTAGCACTCTGATAATTGTCATTCCTCCCGAGTCCCACCCAAGCCAACTACCACCATATTTCTCTGACCAGAATGGCTATACTTGGAACCCCCAAGAAAATTACCACCATTTGCAACCCCTTCTACAAGCCAACCCTTAAATAATCCATTGCCTTGGCTTTTCACAGAACCCTCAGCCAAAGGATTCTGATGAATCTTGACATCCAGAGGAAACTGTGCCTTATGATTTCCTGAAAAACTCCAGTCGTTGATGACTTCAGTAAAATTACCAACAGCCATGAGAGTCTCAGACATGGGCGAGGACTCATGAACCATGTTCGTCCCACGGAATAATTCCTTCCCAATATTATAACCCTCTTCTGAACAAACCCATTCAGCCATGGGTAATCTCCCATACCTATCCCCGACCGTATTGTAAAGCCTTGTGCAACCTTCCCAGTCCCAAGGACTCTTTAAATGCCAATCCTGCATCTTAGAGGGCCAGCAATGATCATGGCTGCTGCTGCTGTTTTTACCACCATGATTTGCCATGGAATTTGAGTCCATATTCTTAAAAATGAATTCTTCTTCACAAGACCAAAACTAATCCAAGGAAAAATACAGATACACTTTCAGGCTCTTTTCACACATGATGAATATTACCAAATCCAGCGATCCCATATTTGCTTCGATTTCCAAATCCAAGATGATTAAAATACTGACCTTGTTGTCTGAACACAACTTCCATAAGAGCAATACTCCCCAGAGCCTCGTCCAACAGACCTGCATCAGAGAGCCCCTGAATCAAACTGATGTAGGTAAAAACATCTGGGGCCATCCCCTTCTCAACCATGAGAATCTGCATTTCTATGGAAAAATCGAGCTCGCCCATTTTACAGAGCCCATCAATCAAAGAAATGTATATGACAATATCGAGCTTGCAAACTATGGCCACCATCTCATTCATAAGAACAACTACTTCAGTAAATCTACCCTACTGACAGAGCCCGTGTATGTGGCGTCATTGGGAAAGCAGCCACTGATAATCATCTCGTCCAGGGTTTCAATTGACAATGCCCCACCCGATCGCATTGGATCTTCTCATTTAATATGATATCAAATATCTTGGAGGTTGGTACAGGTCGAAATCACAAAAATTGTTGATGGGCAATTTTTATCTTAGCCCTTCTAATGTAATTTTAATTTTAAATCTCCGTTTTTTATTAAAATGACAAAAATTAAAAACCCCATTTTAAATGACGTGCAAATTTTAAATTCCCCTTCACTGACGGCCTAGGAGCCCTTTGACGAGCATTGACGGCTTGAATTTTGATCCCTGCACATACACATATATAACAATGATACCCACTTTGTTGTTATTTTAACTTGAACCATAACCCCAATGTGTATCACACATATCTTGTTGTCTCCAAAAAGTGGAATATGAGGGTGACAAGGAATATTTGCTTTTGACTCTACCCGTCATATGATGTATTTGTACTATTTGAAGGGGAAAGGAATCTTTGCTTTGTTGACTTGTATGATGTATAGGTATGATCTTCCTCAAAGTGACGTGTAGAATTTGAAGTTGACATGGAACCTTTCTTATTTAAACTCTACCTTGCTACCATCTTCAAGAAAGTAATGTGTAACCGTTAATTGATGATTGATGTTATAGAAGAAGAAGAAAATATTTTAACGTCCGTAAGGCTAAGAATAGCATATGGGACAAACCATCTCGCACAATTTTTTCTACAATCCAATCCTTTTCCTGTTCAACTTGATGATGAGTGGCCCTAATTTTTCCATAGTCCCCTCGTTAAATAAATCATCCCAAGATTTATCCGTCAAGACATTTGTGTACCTATCCCTACTGTACTTAAAGGCTTCACACTCTAAAATGAAACGTTTTTCTGTCTCCACCTTACCAGCGGTGCAAAAAATACACACTCTTTTTGCCCAAGCTTCTTTTGGCCTTTTCCAGCGCCCGGTCTCACAACGGAGTTGATGGGAATTAGTTCTTAATTGAGCAATAAGTATTTTGGCTTTCCAAGGTATAATGGCCCCTATGTATGCCTTTTGATGCTGATTGTAGGTAGGGTTAAACTCTTCAATATAATACTCTCTCTTTCTCCCTAGATCTTTATCCCAAGTTCACTTATGAAACTTATTGATAACAAAAGCCTTTATTTCTTTACTATTTGTGGAGCACATGCTCAAGCATGTATCCCACTTACATATCCCATTTTATATTTCAATTTCATTTGCATGGATGAAATTATAAATCAATATAAATTAAAATCCATCAAATCCATCAAATCAATTTAGATTATCTTCATTTAAAAATGATAAAGTCACGAGAACCAACTTTAAATAAATATAGAATAATTAATTTTTATTTTCAATTTGAGTTGATTTCCTGCTATTTCATATTAGGAATCACGGATAACCCAAGCCTCCAAATTAGACCTCAAAACCTATGACCCCAGTGTAGTTACCCTTGCATCACTTCATTAAACCTTAATATAGAATAGTTTATTGTAGTATTAAATGTTTTATTATTTCACCTTTAACTAAAAACTTGTCAATCACTTGCTTGAACTAAAAACTTGTCAATCACTTGCTTAAAGTGTATTTTTTAATTATTTTTATTATACAAACTGAATAGTTATTATCAATTTATCCATGTAAATAGTGTTAGAGAATATAAATAAAATGAAAATTAAAAGAAATTTTTATTTAATTTTATTATAAAAATAAATATTTTTTTATTATCAATTAATCCTTGTAAATATGAACTAGAAATAAAATGAATTTGAGAAAATACAAATAAATTAAAATTAATAAAAAACTGTGTAAATAAAAATCAAAGCCGAAACTAAAATAAGCTCAAACACATTGTAAATGCTTTGCACAATGAATGAGTGATATTTCAAAGTAAATAATATAAAGAATTCATTATCAATTTCTTAATTTTGTAAAAGTGATAAAATATTTATACATGAATCTAGATATCTAAGCTGTTTTGAAATTGATGGATTCAAAGTCTATATTATTATGATTAAAAATTTAATAATTTGATATTAATTATATTGAAGTTGATGCGATTGTGATGATAAATCTTTAAGTGATTTATTTTTTTAAGTATAAAAAATATTATTATTTTTTAAAATATATAAAATTATTATATTTATATATATTTGAATTTGGATTTTACACATGCATTTTGATGAAAGTTTACATGATGATAATTTTTATTTAAATTTTATAAAACCATACAAAATACATAGTCATTTTAGAACCATTTAAAAATAAAAAATAAATGTATTATGTATATTTATACATGAATTAGATCTTATTTGAATGTCATTATAATTTTTTTTAATATGAAGTCATTTATATAGTTGATATTAGTGAAAACTTTTTCTTTCCAATATTTATGAAATTTTACATATAGTTATGTTTTTTTATCCATAATTATGGGTGATGTTATTATACGTATTATAAAAAAAATTAATAATTATGATGATAATAATGATGGTTAACATCTCGTGAGACCAAACTTTGGTTTATTGGACCTAAAGAAACGAATTATTTAGTTTGTTTTAAAATTGTATTTCTATGCTCCAAGAGCTTGGAGAGAAGCGTCTTGAGCTCGCTATAATTTTGACATGTTAAAAAACTAGGAAGGTCGGTATTGCAACAAAGATTATGAAACTGAGATCTAATGTGGGTGTACGCAAGGCACTCTAAGAAGAAGTGATTTTCATCCTCAATGTTCATATTCTCACAGAAATGACAGATCCTTTCCACCCATGGTGTTTTAGGAACTCCCCAATGGTTTGTTTCACTATGGAGCTCATGAGAGTTCGTTCTTATCTTGGCTATATTATTATTTTTCTTTGAAGTAGTTAAAACAGAGAGATAGTTTTGATCTTCTAGAGTAGGGTTGATGACCTCCTTATAGTATCTTAATTTTCTTTTAGCCTCTAAATCTTTCTCACACCGCATTTTCTCTTTAAACTTAGAAGTAACAATATTTTTAATGTTATTAATATTTTGTAATGCAACATTTTCGTCGATCTCCCAATTGTCTAACTAGGCCCTGGTATCTTTATACCAACCACGCTTGAGCCTTAGGTGGTTTTGGCTGGAATTTAAAGCTAGCTTAGGAAGTCTATGGTCTCCCATGTTATTGATTTTGTGCTTGTACAATAGGAGCCTAGTCATAACTAGGCTCTCGATAGGGGAAAGACCCACGTCTATAAGGAGAATGTGGTAGGGTGTATTGCTTTTAATTTTGAGGTTATACACAATAAAACGCTTCTGGATCTGCTCAATCTTTCTCCAGGATTCTCTAGAGATGCTGCAACCCCAAACCTCACAGCCATACAAGATAACATGAGTGACTAAAGTTTCAAAGAGGAGCTTCTTTTTATCCCACATCACAGGGTTTGTTTCTTTACAATTATTTTCAAGACCAAAATAAGCTTTCCATCCTCCATTAATCCTTTTCTCAATGCTATAGTTCCAATTGAGCTTGTGATGAATATCAAATCCTAGGTATTTGTATACTAGACACTTCCTCCAAGTTGTTATTGTCATACACAAAGTTAGCGTAAGTGTCCTTCCTGGATTTGATAATCATAACTTTTGTTTTGTCAGTGTTAACAGTCATACCCATGGTAGAGCAAAAATATTTAAGAAGTCTTAGTTCTTATCAAGATCAGATGGACACCTTGCTAGAAGAACAATATCGTCAGCATAGAGAAGAAGGATGATGACTATTCCAGCTAAGATCATGCCAGCACAGCCTACTTCCTCTAAACATTATTTTTTTNGGACACCTTGCTAGAAGAACAATATCGTCAGCATAGAGAAGAAGGATGATGACTATTCCAGCTAAGATCATGCCAGCACAGCCTACTTCCTCTAAACATATTTTTTTTTAATGTTTAAATTTATAAAAAATTATAACAAAATAATAGTGTTTACCTTAATAATCAGATGTCATTAGAAAATTGAAAAAGAAAAATGAAACCCATAATTTTGAGAAAAAAAATATATTTAAAATCTATAGAATTTAATATACAAAATTCTTTTGTTTCATAAAAAAAATTATGTTTTTTATAGATAAAACTGTGATTAAAATTAGGCACCTTATCAAAGTTGGGTTGACCACGCTATTTTGAGTCCTAGTCTTTAGGTTTGCTAGTTAAAAACTAATTCTAAACAAGCCTAATTGGCTACAATGATAATGATATTGACCTTATTTTTCACAATTTAAAATCTCCCTTTTTATGAATGAATGTGATAAGATATTGGTCAACAAAGTGAAGCACCCATGATATTTTTAAGTTGAATACTTTATCCCACACAATTTATGATTTCTATAAGCATATGTGTTATAACATAGGTGGGTTATATTTTTATATATGTTCTAAACTTATAATGCATATGCATTATAACTCATAACTTATAAAGAGTTATAATGCATGTGTATTATAACACATTTTCTCTCCTTTTTTTAATACATCTTGATAGATAGAAAACGATATCTCACTATGGTAGAAGTTGGAAATCAAAGAGAAAGGATGCTACACTTAAGAAAGAGAATAAGAAAATGAAAAGGAAAGGGAACGTCCTTGGGCTCGTAGGCACTCAATGGGTGAGACAATGAAACCTACACTCTACAAATGAAGAATATGAATAAACAAATGGAACAATATTAAATACTTTAGAAAATACATCACCATTGAATACATCAGTTCCCCTTTCATCTATAGTTTTGAAATCAATTGATGCTTGAATATCCAAATTTTAATTTTTAGTTCAATGGATGTACATAAAAAACCACACACAATTAAGGAATCTTAAACAATGCATATAGAACCATTGAACAAAGTTAGTGTTATGAAACCATGAAAATATTTGGTGGTATAAACATGGACACTAGGCAGTTGAATATCGAAAATAGTTAATGGAACCATGAGCATTGTTGATGGAACCGTGAGCTCTATTTATGGAATCATGAGCATTGTTGGCGGAACCATAAGCTCTATTTATGGAACTATGAACATTGTTGGTGGAACCACAAGCATTGGTGGCAGAACCATGAGCTCTAGTAATGGAATCGTGAGCATTATTGGTGGAACCATGAGTAACAGCTCGAAGGTGGTGAAACCATACAAGGAACCTTGAACAAATTCATGAAAAATGAGCATTTTAGGGGTGGAACCACTATGTATGTTTCTAGAAAACCATGGACAATTTTGAACAATGCAGGTGGAACCATGTACATACAAAAACATGTGCAAGTAAGGAACCTTAATCAATGCATAAGGAACCTTGAACACATTTAGTATTGATGAAACCATAAACATATTTGGTAGCAGAATCTTGGACACTAAGTGGTTAAATATCAAAAAAAGTTAATGGAACCATGAAATTTATATATGGAACCATGAGCATTGTTGGTAAAACCATGGCTCTAGTTATGGAACCATGAGAATTATTTGGAAGAACCATGAGTAATGGTCTCAAGGTGGCCGAACCATAGAAGGAACCCTGAACAAATTCATGGAAAATGAACATTTTAGGGGTGGAAACACTATGAATGTCTATGTAAAACCACAAACAATTTTGATGGAATTGTGAATAATGTGGGTGGAACCATGTACATGCAAAACCATGTGCAATTAAGTAACCTTAAATATTGCATATGCAACCTTGAAAAGTTAGTGTTGATAAAACCATAAACATATTTGGTGGTAGAATCTTGGACACTAGGTGTTTGACTCTCGAAAAAAGTTAATGGAACCATGAGCATTGCTGATGGAACCTTAAGATTTATATATGGAACTGTGTGCATTATTGGTGGAACCATGACGTATAGTTATGGAATCGTGAGCATTATTGGTAGAACCATGAGTAATGGTCCCAAGGTGGTGGAACCATGCAAGGAAACTTAAACAAACTCATGCAAAGTGAGCATTTTAGGGGTGGAATCACTATGAATGTTTCTAGAAAACCATGGAAAATTTCTATGGAATTGTGAACAATGTGGGTGGAACCATGTAGATACAATTCCATGTGCAATTAAAAAACCTTAAACAATGCATATGGAACCTTAAACAAATATAGTCCTGATGAAACCATAAACATATTTTGTGGTAGAATCTTGGACACTAGGTGCTTGAATCTCAAAAACATTTAATGGAATCACGAGCATTGTTGATGAAACTATGAGCTTTATAAATGGAACCATGAGCATTATTGGTAGAACCATGAGCATTGTTGTTGGAACCATGAGCCCTAGTTATGGAACTCTGAGCATTGTTGGTTGTTGAATCCTAAAAAAACATTAATAGCACCATGAGCATTGTTGGTAGAACCATGAGCTCTATTTATGGAATCACGAGTGTTGTTGGTGGAATAATTAGTAATGGTCCCGATGTGGTAGAACCATACATGTAACCTTGAACAAATTAATGGAAAATGAGCATTTAGGGGTGGAAGCACAATTAATTTTAGTTGAAAACCATGGACAATTTTGATGGAATTGTGAATAATGTGGGTGGAACTATTTACATACAAAACCACGTGCAATTAAGGAACCTTGAAAAATGTTAGTGTTGATGAAACTATAAAAATATTGGTGGTAGAATCTTGGACATTTGGTGGTTGAATCTTGAAACAAAGTTAATGGAACCATGAGCATTGTTGGTGGAACCATGACCTCTATTTTCAGAACCATGAGTAATGGTCATGAGGTGGTTGAACATTGCAAGGACCAATGTTTATACAAAACCATGTGCAATTAAAGAACCATTCAAGAACCTTGAACAATGTTGGTGGAACCATGAATATCATAAGAATTATTTATGAACCAAGAACCATTTGGTGAGTAATGCATACGTGGTCACAAGGTGGCGGAATCATGAGAAATTCATATGGAACCTTGAACTCGTAAATGTGCATGGAATTCATAAATGTGGTGGAATCAATAAATGTGCATGGTTCCCCCACCTTGCAACCATTACTCATGGTTCCACCATTAATTCTCATGGTTCCATTAATAGAGCTTCCATTAATGCTCATGGTTCCATAAATAAAGCTCATGGTTCCACCAACAATGTTCATGGTTCCGTCAAAATTGTCCATTGTTCCATTTACATTCTTCATGGTTCCACCTCTAAAACTCTCATTTACCATGAATTTTGGTTAAGGTCCCTTACATGGTTCCACCACCTTGCAACCATTACTCATGGTTCCACCACTAATGCTCGCGGTTCCATAAATAGAGATCATGGTTCCACGATGCTCATGGTTCCATAAATAAACCCCATGGTTCCACCAACAATGCTCATGGTTCCATAAATAAAGCTCATGGTTTCGTAAATACAAATCTCTTGGATCCACTAATAGTGGCACTTTTCTACCAAAAATGCTCATGGTTCTGCCAATAATGCTCATGGTTCCATAAATGTACATGGTTCCATAAATGTGCATGGTTCCACCACTTGGTGACCATTGCTCATGGTTCCACCACCAACGCTCATGGTTCCACCAACAATGCTCATGGTTCCATGAACAATGCCCATGGTGGTTCCATAACTAGACATCATGGTTCCACCAACATTGCTCATGGTGGTTCCATAGCTAGAGATCATGGTTCCACCAACATTGCTCATGGTTCCATTAATAGTGCTCATGGTTCCACCAACAATGCTCATGGTTCCACTAATAATGCTCATGGTTCCACCAACAATGTGCATGGTTCCATAACTAGAGCTCATGGTTCCACCAACAATGCTCATGGTTCCATAACTAGAGCTCATGGTTCCACCAACAATGCTCATGGTTCCACCAATAATGCTCATGGTTCCATATATAAAGGTCATAGTTCCATAAAGCCCATAGTTCCATAAATGTGCATGGTTCCACCAATAATGCCTATGGTTCCATAAATGTGCATGGTTCCACCAATAATTCTTATGGTTCCACCAATAGTGCTCATGGTTCCATAAATGTGCATGGTTCCACCACTTGGTGACCATTGCTCATGGTTCCACCAACACTGCTCATGGATCCATTAATAGTGCTCATGGTTCCACCAACAATGCTCATGGTTCCATCGACATTGCTCATGGTTCCATTAATAATGCTCATGGTTTCATCCACCATGGGAATTATTGGTGGAACCATGAGCATTATTGTGGAACCAAGAGATCTATTTATGGAACCATGAGCACTATTAGTGGAACCATGAACATTGTTAGAGGAACAATGAGCATTATTGGTGGAAGCATGAGTATTATTAGTGGAACCATGAGCATTGTTGATGGAATCATGAGCTTTATATATGGAACCATGATCCCTAGAGCNAACCATGAACATTGTTAGAGGAACAATGAGCATTATTGGTGGAAGCATGAGTATTATTAGTGGAACCATGAGCATTGTTGATGGAATCATGAGCTTTATATATGGAACCATGAGCCCTAGAGCTAGGGCTCATGGTTCCTTAAACAAATATCTTGGATCCACCAATAGTGCTCAATTTTCTACCAAAAATTCTCATGGTTTTTCCAATGATGCTCATGGTTCCATAAATGTGCATGGTTCCACCACCAATGCTCATGATTCCACCAACAATTCTCACGGTTCCACCAACAATGCTCATGGTGGTTCCATAGCTAGAGATCATGGTTCCACCAACATTGCTCATCGTGGTTCCATAACTAGAGATCATGGTTGCACCAACATTGCTCATGGTTCCACTAATAATGCTCATGATTCCATCAACAATGCTCATGGTTCCACTAATAATGCTCATGGTTCCACCAACAATGCTCATGGTTCCATAGCTAGAGATCATTGTTCCACCAACAATGCTCATGGTTCCACCAATAATGCTCATAGTTCCATAAAGCCCATAGTTCCGTAAATGTGCATGGTTCCACTAATAATGCCCATGGCTCCCTAAATGCGCATGGTTACACCAATAATTCTTGTGGTTCCACCAATAATGCTCATAGTTCCATAAATGTGCATGGTTCCACCACTTGGTGACCATTTCTCATGGTTCCACCTCCAACCCTCATGGTTCTGCCAACACTGCTCATGGATCCATTAATGGTTCTCATGGTTCCACCAACAATGTTCATGGTTCCACCGACATTGCTCATGGTTCCATCCACCATGGGCATTATTGGGGGAACCATGAGCATTATTGGTGGAACCAAGAGATCTATTTATCGAACCATGAGCATTATTAGTGGAACCATGAGCTCTAGCTATGGAACCATGAGCATTGTTGGAGGAACCATGAGCATTATTGGTGGATCCATGAGCATTATTAGTGGAACCATGAGCATTGTTGGTGGAACCATGAGCTCTAGCTATGGAACCATCAGTATTGTTGGTGGAACCATGAGCATTATTAATGGAACCATGGGCATTGTTGGTGGAACCATGAGCACTATTAGCGGAAGCATTATTGGTGGAACCATGAGCTCTAGTCATGGAACCATGTGCATTGTTGGTGGAACCATCAGCATTATTAATGGAATAATTCTAATGCAAAAATGGGTTCACCAATATCTAAAACTCTTGTTATATTATGTCAATTTTCCTTCTTGTTATTTTCGGTACCTTGAAGATTTCCCTTCTAAGATTTACCTTGTTTACAACTGTAAAGGCTAGTTTAATTTAAAGAAAATAACTTGTTGAATATGTTTAGAAGCAAATATTGAAATTTGAACTATAAGTTGATTGTGTTAATTAATAACTATAAATAGGAGCTTGATTTAGGAGGAATAATACTTGAATTATAAGAGTTTGATTAAGGAGGAGTAATGCTTGAATTATATGTTGGTTAAGTTTGATCAATTACAATTTAACATAAATAAAAGAAAATAAATCAATTATATGTATCTAACAAATATCTTTAAAAGAAAAACAGAAGAATTCTATGATTTCCAAAGTTTCCAAGTAACCATCACATCATAAACTAAAAATTGATACATTTATTTCATAACTTTGTTTTTCAAAAAGCATCATATATGAGCAATATCAATCCACCTAAATGACCAACATTAACAACACTTTCTAACATAATAAAGGAAGGATGCACTTTCTCACACAATAAAGGTAGGATGATGGGAGCTTTCAAATTAACTTAGATAATAACAATCACTTTTAATTTTAGGTAGTGGATTTGGTGAAATAAATTATTCATTTAAAAGTAAAAAATTATTATTTAAAAAATAATATTTAGAAAGAAGTTTCAATCAAATATTTATATTAAATAAANGGTAGTGGATTTGGTGAAATAAATTATTCATTTAAAAGTAAAAAATTATTATTTAAAAAATAATATTTAGAAAGAAGTTTCAATCAAATATTTATATTAACTAAAATTTTGTAATTTATAAATTATTCTTAAAATAAATAATATCAACGACTAACTTAAAATGTTGGAACTTATAAATTAATCTTTAAAGATAAATCAATATTAATAATTATAAGTAAAAAATATCGATTCATATCTTTACCAATTGCGGATTTTAGTATGTTTGTTTTATTTACTTTATTGTCTCTAATTGATAAATGACAAAGCATTTAAATATGCAAAAAATATAAATGATCAAATATTGAAATTCATAAAAAATTGAGGTGTTGATCATTATTTATAGAATTTTTTTATACACTATGTAATAATAGATTCGAAATATTTTTGACCATTGAAAAACATTTTTTCACATTATTAAAGTGGTCACGGGATTGTCTTTCATATTGAAGTCTTCAGTTGCGTCTCTTTTGGAAGTTGACACCCAAGCTAATATAACAACTAATACAATCCTGTCACAAGAAACATAGATATGAGATCAAAGATAGAATCCATAACTAGAAAAGTTTCTCTTTCCCCAATTTAAATATGCTTTAACAAACAACTACACATTGAAATTAGAAGTCAAAAACCTAGTTTAATTTTTTCCTAAAACTAATATAGCATTTACAAATTGGAAAAATAAACGAGCTATAAATTCAAATCTGGAATCAATATACCTCATAGATCAAATCTAGAATCAATGGTCTTGCAAGCATGTTTGAGTCCACCTCTTTCACTATATCATTTCCTTGATGTAACATTATACACCATTTAATAACCTTAGCAATGTTTTGATTCTAGAACACATTACATAAACAACAACTAATTCTATAACTTGCACGTGCTTACATTTTTTCTAATATAAAATACCCGTGTTATCCTAAACAATATCGTCAGAAAATAATCGAAGCCGACAATGTCGAACATCAAGAGGTCTCATGTGAGATGTGGATTTCTCGACTACATAACAAAAATGAATAAAATACTATTATTGGTACATTCAAGTCAACAATATAGATAAAATAATACTAATATAACTTGCAATCTCACATAAAGTAAATTAAAATATCAGCTTGAAATACCTGTATTACACGGCACACGATGTTTAAATAGACCTATTCTTTCATGCACATTTATTTGTTCTTGCATAGAAAACTTTGTAAATTCTTGTCCATGGTTTTCTTTTTTGCACGAGCTTGCCCAACCCTTTAGAATTGTTGCATATCCTTGGTTGAATGTGACTCACCACTGCAGCTTTTCCTTTTTCTAATTGGGTTCAAAAAACTATGTTGCCTCTTTGTATTGATCTTAGATGGAGATATAGTATTTATAAACTCTGTTTTGAATCCTAGATATAAATTGTTGAATAAGTTCTTAAGTCCATTGTTAAGTGCACGTGCTCACTCCAAACTTGTACCTGTGTTATCTAATATAGCCCTCCCATATTATTTATTTTATAGCATAAGAACTTCTAATTCGTTATCTTCAAACACTGAATGGTACAACTCCGCATTGGAAAAATGAACCGGATCTGATAGATTCTCTAAATCATTAGAAGAATCGACGCATGGAGGAAACATTATATCTTTAGAAGGTTTTTGTTTTTGGAGTTCCAATAAAGGGATCAAAGGAATATTGTCATTTAAGTCAACTAATGGTCTAGGTGACTCAAGAATTGGATTGGAAATGTTTGGTAATACCTCAATGCCTTCACCATCTTTACTTACCAACATCTCAACTTTTAATATATGTTTACATACATTTCCATTCAATGCCCAATCACATGTACAAAAATTAAACTCCGATCATGTATATATGACATGATACCAGGTATCATGGGTATCCTCATTTTGTCTATGAACGAGAAAATCATCTGCTTTATTTTCATAATGTAGGAAAACTTCATCTAGTATTTGAGTTGCTCCATACCTTGATAGAATTAATTGTTTCTTATGTTTTTTTGGCCTTGTAACCTCGACTTCTTTTAATCATTGATTATGAATGTAATATAGTTCAACTTTTGTTAACAGTACATAGATTAACCAATCAACTCGAAGATTATGTGCATTGTTCTCCTCATATATGTACCTCCTTTTTATGAACCCATGATAGGATTCTATGGCGTTGTTTGTATCTTGATTAGAATAAGAAAATTTGGGATAATCCTTTTCTTACATATCTAAAGAAAAAAAATGTCAGCCATAAAAAAAATTGACTGAATGCATGGCATCGTAGAATATATACATACATGGACACTACGAATCACTTACAGATGTTATTATTTGCTAAGCAAGTTTTCTTGAAATAATTTATAACTTTATTTTGATCTTGGAACTTTTCAAGCATCCTTTTAACTGCTTCTTGCACAGATTCATCGTCATGGCAAGAGTGCATAATTTCTCCAAGAGCATGATAACTTTGTGCTTTCTTTTCTCTTCCACGAAATTTGTTTTGAATGTTCTTTAGCCATGCTCGATGCACATGCCAAACGCACAATAATATGGTGGAATTGGTTACCCTCCTAAAATGGCATTACAAAAGAAGGGTATAAGTTATATTTTTTAATCAAACATTTCTTTTTAATGCCTCTTGAAAATAATGTCACCTTAACGCTTCGATTTCAGTTGTGACATCATCTGTGATTAAGGCTCGAACATTTCAATCTGAATGTTCTTTCAATCCAGTAGTAAATAGTGATGATAACCATTTACTGATATCTACGCTAGTGTTTCGTGATGAAATTAACCACGCTATTGGGACATCATTACGATGTTTATTGAATACCATCAATGTATATAGTTGGTACTACATTCAAAGAACTCAATTCAAATAATATATTCAATAAAATAATTAAATTTAAAAAGTGAAAAGAAATGAGAGCTATAATAAATATTAACCCACCCCATACATATTCATGCTGAAAGTGGAATCCATTGATATAACATCATTGTGTGAATGCCTCACCATCATGGAACGCATCCAACTTGTTTGTATACCTATAATGAATGGAATTCCTTGCACTATATCTTTCTTTTGGTAGTAGAAAAATTTATCTAGAAATCGGTTGTACCAACAGTTGACAGTAACTCGATATCTATCATCCTTCCCGTATTATTTCCTCCTTATATTGTGGTAAATGTTTAAAATGTCTTGCTTTGTCATCAAGGTATCTTGAGTCACCCCTGTAAACAAATCACCATATTTGTGCTCTTCATCAGATAAAAATTTATCCCAAACCATTGAAACGTTGAAACCATCTTTAATCATTTGTTCGACAGTGACTCTTATATCTTATGACAAATGCAGTGCATAGTTAAATGTTTGAGGCTTCCCGATCGCATGCTCTCCATGACACACAATGCCAGAATGATCAACATGCCTATAGTGATTGTATGTTATAATGGCATCTTTTGGCCTTTGGAAAAGTCGTCCCATGAGGAAGTGCCATTTACAACCAACTTTAATTCTCTCACATGGAATGTGTTTTTTCTTGGTATAGGTTTGTACACTCGTTGTCCTGTTATCGCTTGTAAATCTATGCTTGGACTTTGGACCATATGCACACCAATAACTAAACACAAATAATCACAACATTTTAGGCATAATATTGTCACATGTTTTGCAAATTGAACTTGAATTATAGGTTTATAAACAGATTAAACAAATTTTAACTCACACAACATATTCCAAATATGTATCAATGTAGGAAGGGGTGATATCCTCCACATCTCTTACTCGTTCTTGATTAACAACAAAATGACCGGGGGCATTTGGATTTGATTCCTCTCCGCTTATAAAATCTTGAAATCGTGAATACAGAATAACTACAACTTGGTCCCCATAAACTTGTGTCCACGTCAAATCTTCAGCTGAAAATATCATCACATCCTCGGGGTATTCAAACTCGAAGTCTAAAATTTCTTCCCACTTTCCCTTTTTACCATATCTATACAAGTTGCATAAAAATGAAACATATTTTACAAAACTATGTTTAAAACTAATCAAATACATTGAAAATCCTATACCTCATAAGAAGATATGAGAATATATTTAACAAATATATTATTTTTATGATCATAGGAGAAATATATGATATATTATAAGTATACAAATATTGAAACTTCTCAATCTTTTTTTAGAATTTACTACAAAAGATCTATTATACAAATATAATAATATTCTTGATACATAAACGATTCTACAATTTTTAAAACAACAAATAATTGATCACATAAATTAATGGATTTGGAAAGAATCACACCACTAATAGTAATTGAAATTGATTTATAAAATCCACGTTTCAATAATATTCAAAATAAACTGTAAAACCATATAGTTAAATGGAAGGTTTGGAAATAATAAAACAATAAATTGAAACAACTAATATAATTAATTTGGAATTGATTTATAAAATTCATGTATTTACAATATTTCAAAGAAATATTAAACCTTATTGAAAAATGTGGCGTTTAAAACCAACATGACAATAAAAATAAATGCAAGATTCATCCATAACAAAACAAAAGTTAAAATGAGCAACCAATGTCATGTAATGATTTGAAAAAGTCACGCCACTAATATTTTGAAATTGTATAGTAAAATCCATAAAATATACAATAATAAGATAGTTTTTAAGTTCCAAAAAATTCAATAATTCAATGTTACATTGGACATTACATTTTAATCAAAATTTCAATGTCACATTGAACATTAACTTTTGTTCATAGAAAAAGTGTATAGTTTCTGGGTGTGTGCAATAAGATCCTTTTTTGTTGATGACACAAATGCGTGGCTTCTTTTTCCGTGCAATAGGTTGTGAGTAGAAAGAAGGGTGTAAGTATTTTGATCCTTGTTTTTTTTTGCTTCTTTTGGGGTAAGAAATGTTCTTTTGCATCCCTTTTGATGACATTTTGGATATGTGTCTATAACAGGATGAAAATGAGCTCCTTCAATGCTTGTTCTATTGTTCACACCAATTGTTACTTCTTCTCTGAGTTCTATTCCCATGTTATTATTTGCAAGAACATATTTTGGGATTATATCCTCTGGTTTCATATCAAATACTTTATGAGCATCCTCTGGCGTCATATCAAATATTGGCATAGAGCTCCGCACAGAAGAGAGCTGAAAAGGCATCCCAACTAGAGGTTCAAATTGAACCATGTGTTCATTGTTAGAGTTGGCTGGTGTCTTATCATATACATGAATCGAAGAAACCCCACCACATGATTGAGACATCTCCTCTAATTCACTCTCTATAACAAAACCATTATCTTTTCCAAATGAACCCATACGATCAACAACATGGATTGACTCCTCGGGAACGAGCATTAGAAGAAATTTCAACTCAAAATGGGCCTTTTAACCTTAATTCAAATTCCATGTCATCATGTGTTAGCCAATGAAATTTCTTTAAATTTGAAATACCGTATAGGTCTTAAACAAATTTTTAATATAAATTTGGGGATAGGTATGATAAAAAAAACTACTTTTTTTGTTTGTATTTTCGACATATTTCTCTATATTTTTACTCAAATTTTGATCAGGAGAGCTCCCTAGATGCAAAATTAAATTCTGCATCCAACAAGTACCCACACGGCATACTTTTGACGGACCCCGCTACCCCAAAAACAAGAAATACCTGAAAAAATGTGATGAATGTCATCATCATGTTTTTTCAGATATTTCTTGTTTTTGGGGTAGCGGGATCCATCAAAAGTATCCTGAGTGCGTACTCGTTAGATGCAAAATTTAATTTCGCATCCAACAAGCTTTCTCGATCGAAATTTGAGTAAAATCATAGAGAGATATGTCGAAAATACGAACAAAAAAAGTAGTTTTTTCTTTTCTTCCTCCAAAATTAATAAATATTATTTTATTATTTTTCTTAGGAGGCCCATTTTGAGTTGAAATTTCCTCTAATTTGAATATGTACTTCATCAACAAATGGTTCAAAACCCCTCATTTGTTCTCCTTCACTGTTGTTATGTGCCCCCATTTTTGACATATTATCTACAAATGTATCTATGACTTTGTGTTATCTACCTATATGGCACTTCTCCGTCCGAGTGCCGGCATTCCCTATGTTGGCACACAAAAGGACATTTATGGATTGAAGGTTGCCTAAAACACTATAGATGGGCATATTATGAATTACATTTATCATCCATCCAGTTGGTTATTTTTACCTTTAAATATGTCAAGTTTTGTACGCACCTTTTCTTATATGCAACTCGCGCACATACGCGCCTTTTATTAAAGCATGTCGCGTGTTGTATGCGAGTATCTGTAATAGCATCTCGCTTACAGATCTATACGCGGGTTCCCCTTAGAGAAACTCACGTGTCATACGCGGGTTACCAGTATTAATACCCGCGTACACCTTCCTTTGACATTAAAAATAATAAATCGTGATTATTTGATATTTGTTAAGCCCTTAACCATAATCACCTTAACTGTCTCAACCTCCTCAACCCTCGAAACTGCCTTATTTCACTAAGTATAAATAAAGGCCTTGGGGAGGGTATTAATCAATGATACTCTAAGAGCAAGGTTATGCTCGTGGTGTCTATTCAGAAGTCTTTGGAACAGTGGAACTCAGAATCCTTTGGTTGCAGAGGAGTCCTTGTCTCAGGCATTGGGTTGTAATATGAACTCATTCATTATTGTTAATAAAGAGAATCCTTCTTCCATATGTGTCTTAAATGTCTTTCATGTATCATGGTTTGATGAATACTTATGATTAAGCACTTTGTATATGATTTATCTGACTTGTTTTATATACATGTATCATCTTGCACTTGGAGGATTTGCTCTTGACAAGTGAAGGAGAAGCATCCCTGAAGGCTTTGGAGGAGAAGCAAAGCGGAAGAGGACAAAGCTAGGATCGACCGTCGTGTATTGAGTGAGTCTATTCTATCCTCTTATTTCCTTTTCTGTACTCTAGAGTCGATTGCCTGCAAGTTTTATGAGTATGTTGGTAACCCCAGACCTTTGGTTATATGGTGTTTATTCCTGTACAACAGAACTGGATACTCTGTTGGGGAGCCCAGACTGCTGTAGGGCGTTTTTGTCACCCCTAACCAGTCTTTGCCTTGAAATTTGTGTGTGGTATTTTATCCTGGTTCATGCTTATCACAGTGTTTGAAAGCCTTGTGGATTTTTATTCTTTTTTGAGAAAAAATTTGTATCTGTACGCGGGTTGCTCTGCTACACAGTCGCGTACAGAGGCCTGCATACGCGGGTTGCTCTCTTGGACAGTCGCGTATAGTACGCGAGTTGCCCTTATACACAGTTGCATACAAGCCTAGAAATAGGGATTTTTAGGCTAGGGTTTGCTTGTCCCTGTCTTTGTGTAATTCCTGTTTGTTAGTTGGCTTTCTTTATGGATACTATGTAGTTAGTATGAAGACCTTGGTGACCACACTTGGTGCTTTCTTGTAAAGCCCTTGGGTTTCTTTTGTTTGGATTGTCTTCTGTTTGCATTTTGAAGTAGGTTGGCCTGTTTGGGTTATAGGTTGAAGTGTCTCTGTCCGAATCAGTGATCAGGGTTTTGGGCATTGTTTTTCCACTCTATCTTCTGATAGTGGTTGGTTTGTCAATTACCTTTGTGAGTTTACAGTGATTTCTTGTCATTGTACACACCTAAGCTGGGGTTCCTGTCTCCCTTTGTTGGTTGATTCTTGGTTTTATTGACCTGTTTACTTCAGTTTGCTTATTTTATACAGTTGATTTGATCCAAGTATACTCAAGTTTAGTGCATTTTAGCTGCATGGTAGAGTTTGAGCAATTTTTAAAAAGTGAAAAGAAAAACATTTTCAAGCTTTTGCGTTTGC
>LPNX010578614.1:0-25955 GCA_001517045.1 Pseudotsuga menziesii | reverse complement strand
ATAATCTCAAAAACTACAAAAAACATAGCCTTAGTTTCTCTTTATCGTTGCATTTGTTCATCAATATATATTTACAAAAAGAAAAATAAGTTTGCTTTAATAATGGTAATTTTCTTTGAAAAAAGAATACACCTTTACTTTTTTATTTCTTATCGAGAAAAAAACACCATAGTTCATCACTCCATTTCCTTTTGAGTAAGAAAAAGCCCTTTAAAATGAACGCAATAATTAAAATTTACTAGTAATTTTTATTTTTAGAGCCTTTCACCTACTAGCTTAGGCTAGACTTGTGGGATAGGAAGTGTAAACTTCCCGTAAGTTTTAAAATTCAGACGTAGTGGACCTTTCTTTAGGTAAATCCTTGACTTTATCAATTGTATCTGGGAAGCTCCTCTCAAAAGGGAGTCAAGCACAAGGCCGCGTGGAGGCATTGGACTGAGGAGATAACCCTCTGATTCCTTGTCAAAACGTAAATCAGGACTTTTACGCATCTGGGGATTCTGTCCTAGAAAGAGTTTCGGGCTCAACTACCCTGGCCATGCGTACGAGTCAGACTTGCAACTGTCCCCCCAGACTGTTGGTATAGCTAAGGTAGCCTTTAGTCTCTTGACATTTAGGGTTCATACTTAGGTAAACCGAAAGGCTATTTCTGGTTCACCTTGGATGGGCTTGGAAGGTAACCCTTGTTGTAAGTGTAGGAGGGCGGTGGGTGATTCCTCCGCTTGTGCCTAAGAACCACTTCAAGGATGCCAAGTAATCGTTCTTCGGCTTTCTTCGGGAAAGCATATCTTTCACCCTTGATTGATTGTTTGAGGCTTTAGGATTTTTATAGTGTGTGCTCTGTGGTTTTTCCTATGTTTAGTTGGCCTTAGGGTTTGACTTGTCAAATTTTCAATCATGGAGGACCAACCTATAAGAAGGTCAAGAAGGTTGCGAAACCTTCCTCCTCTCGTCACATTGGAGCCTCCACCTCCACCCCAAAGGCGAAGATTGGACACGGACGGTTCATTTGAACCGGTAGGAGTAAGTGAAGTTCTAGGTGAACCAGAACTTATAGCTAACCATTTTGATCTTGATACAGTTGATATAGAAGACTTGTAGATTGACGAGTTTGCAAGGAATTTTAACACACCCTTGATTGATTTAAACGATCCTGTGATCGTTCAAGTTAGACCTTTTGATTCACCTGTTTTAGGTGTCCCTGTGGGTAGGATTATGTCTTTTGTGGGAGAAATTTCTTTTGTGTTCACCTCAACCGTTCCGGTTGAAGGGGTACTACCTCCCCCAGTAAGTGCCCATAGATTGAGTATACCTTCTACACCTTTGACTCCAGCGAGCCGGGTGGTTCAACCACCGGTTCACTCAAACTTAGCAGGTACTTTTGGTGATATGGTTACTGGGATCCCTGTATACCTACTGTTCCTTCTTCCTTTCCATATACTACCCAGAGCGGTCCGATAGGATCCTCGACGTTCGTCCAAGGATTTCCTTGGAATGGGGGGCACATTCCCCCATCTACTCCATATGTAGGCCCATCACCTTCGTATGTAGGAGTGCAGTTCGGAAACAATACCTCTTATGGGCAAAGTTTTCAAACTCTGATTTCGGCCCCATTTACGAGCTCTCCCTTTTCGTTGTTTAGCGGAGGGATACCGACTCTTGTTTTTCAGACCCCTGTTTCTATTGGGACGGCACGAACTTCTTATACTGCACCTCCCACACACAATCTTGTGGCTTACGGATGGAATCCATTTCAGAGTAATCTACTCACTTCGCAACCGATGGCAGGGGGCAACCCCACCTTTACCTATGGGCATTCGGGGGCAGGTCCCTCATGGGGGCGTCACCTAGGGACCAATATGATATCACATCCGTTCATATTGGTGGGGTTAAAATTAAAAAATTAAAAATCAATATATTGGGGGTATATTAGGGGTAACTAGGGTTTTTTTTTACTATTTAAATATCCAATATGCTTGGGATATGTTTTATTCAACATTTTTTCCTGAGCCGTTCACTAGTCCTCCAAGCCTTGCCTGCTAGGTGCCTGTGCCTGCGAGCTCCTTTGCTTGTGGTCTGAGGTCTGAGTGCACCTGCACCAAGCTGAGGTGCCTGCGAGCTGGGTTTAGGGCGTTTTTTCCATCGTTTGGTTGCATGCCGAGGTGCCTGCGAGTTGGGTTTAGGGCGTTTTTTCCATCGTGTGGCTGCATAATATTTGATTGCTTAATATCTGGAGATTGCTAAGAAGCTGAGGAGCCGTCTAGAAACTGGTGATTGCTAAGAAGTTGTTGCAGAGGGGATATCTGGAAGAGTGATGCTTTTTGTTGATAGACCTGTGTATCTGTGTGTATTCTGGGCCTAGTGGCTTATAGTGCAGTTGTGCACAGGGTCCTGCTAGTTGCCGAATAAACCTGTTAAATGTGTTAAAAAATACGAACTATAATAGGGCGTTTTTTCAAATCCCAGCAGTGTTTTCTGGAAAACGAGGGCGTTTTACTCCTTGGGTTTTCTGTGGGTTTTCTCCACGTTTTGTCCATCGTGTTTGCTGGATAACAGGGCATTTTTTCCAGCAGCATTGCAGTGGTAGAAGTGTTTTCTGGAAAACGAGGGCATTTATTCACCGTTTTGTGGTCGTGGGTTTGTGGTGGGTTTCTCTGGTGCTGGAGGAGGCACATTGGAGAGCCATTGCATATCATTCTTGGAGGTACGTTGTAGTGTGTTTAATATTTGCTGAAAAATGCTTTTACTTCTTTTTGTGATATAGCAGAGACAGTTGCTTACCCATCAGTAGTTCCAGAATCAATAGCATGGTCAAAATAGTAATTCCTAGAATCACGAACAAGATCTTATACCTATGCTTTTTCCACTGATGAATAAACTCATGTTTATAGGTCAACTACAATGAGATCCGCATCTCTAACTATTGCTACCTTTTCCACTGCTGATGTTGCTCTCTTTATGCAGCCTATACCCCTACGTATGATGAATCAATGGGTTATGTATGGCTTTTGAATTGGAAGAAATTCCAATGGTCTGGGAACAGATCCAATTGACCGAGTTTACTCCAACATTGACCCATATTCCGTTGACATTGATTTTTTTGAACCCATTGGAAACCCTCTTGTGCTGAAGCCATAATTTTTCTCCCTTTCCAGTCTAGAGACATGCTTGACCAAAACTTTATCTAAACTATCTTCATTCTTCCCATCACACACACTATTCTGTACCCTCTCAAATGCTTTGTGTGCTTCCATTTTTTCCTTTTCTAGCTTAGAAATATGTTTCACCAAGAAATTTCCTAAACTCTCTCCATCCTTACTATCATAGTGATTCAGACTTCTTTGCACCCTCTGAAATGATTCCTTTTCTGATGCCAATGCTGCCAGTTTCTCCTTTTCCAATTTTGATACATGCTTGACCAATACCTTATCCAAACTATCTTCATTCTTCCCATCACACTCATGCTGTTTTTTTGTACCCTTGCAGATGCCTCTTGCACTGCCTCTAGTTTCTCCTTCTCCAGCTTAGATATATGTTTCACCAAGACATTTCCTAAACTCTCTCCATCCTTACTATCATAGTGATTCAGACTTCTTTGCACCCTTTGAAATGATTCCTCTGATGCCAATGCTGCCAGTTTCTCCTTCTCCCATTTTGATATATGATTGACCAATACCTTATCCAAACTCTCCTCAACTGTATGATGAGGTTGATATTTCCTGTCTACATTCTGCAATGAATTTCTTGTCAACCCTGATGCTACCATTTTTTCCTTCTCGAGATTTGAAATATGCTTGACTAAGACTTTATCTAAACTCTCTTCATCCTTCACATAATGGTGTTGTTTCCTTCTTTGCACACCATTAGATGCTTCATTGGACAACAATGCTACTGCTATTTTCTCTTTCTCAAGCTTTGAAATATGCTTGACTAAGTCATTATCCAAACTATCTTCTGTCTTCACACAAGCAAGTTGTTTCTTTCCCTGCACACTACTAAATGCTTCATTTGACAACTCTGCTGCTGCCAACTTCTCCTTCTCCAGTTTTGAGACATGTTTGACCAAAATCTTATCTAGACCTCCCCCACCATTTTCATCATGGTAATTTTGCTTTCTCTGCACTCGCTCAACAACATCTGAGGCAGTCTTCGTGGGAAGAATCTCTTGTTCAAGATCAGTCATATCCTTCAGTGGAATAGTGCTGAGGTTACTACCAGATACTGTAGAAGTAAAATTATAGTTTTGCATTTTATCTTGGTTGGTGTTATTCATATCAAATTTGCTCTTCATTTTGAGTGTCTTATTCTCAGTTGAATACATGTTTATATCTCTGTTCTCTTTATCATATTTAGTATCAATATCATCTGTTGGATTCACATTGCTTTCCATGCTTTGCTTCTTCGACAATCCTGATTTTGGCTGAGGCATATTTGTACATTTTTCTCCTATGGCAGTTAACCGTTCTCTTTCTGATGCATGAATCTTTTCAGCCAAGATTACATCCAAACTTTCCGCATTCTGCCGTTCTGGAACTACTAGTTTTGTTGTTTTTTCTGACACACGCTCAACATGCTTTACAAAGGTTCTTCCAAGCTCAGGAATTGTTTCAAAAGAATCATCCTTTGTTGAATCTTCAGACAAACTTTCACCATGCTCTTGCAGTTCTCCTAAGTTTCTATTTTCTTCAGCTTTAATAGCTTTTGCCAACCTTTTGGTTTCCTAAACTTCACTCTCAAATTTTGAAACATGTTTTACAAGTATGCTTCCAAGATCAGGTAAAATTTTAGAAGTGAGTCCTCTTTTGTTATCTCCAGGCACAGGTACAGCCTTAGCAGCAGCAACAGCAACAGCTTTTTCTGCCTCCAACCGAGAAACGCGTTTCACCAAGATATCTCCTAGACCTCCAGAACTGCACTTGCCATTAACTTCTTGCTCCTTGTTATCCTCTTTAAGCATAGCACTTAGACCCTGGGTTGCGACTATCATTGCAAGAGAGATAAGCTCCTCTTCTTTTAGGAGCTTTACTCTCCCAAGCATTAAGTCAATAAGCTCTTCAGAAACTATAATCTCTTTAGCAGATTGTTTGTTAGATTGGTGGTCTTTAGGATGATGTCTATGTTTTTGAAACAGTCCCTTAGTTGCATTCTTCCTAATTTGGATACAGTTTGTCTTAGGAGTGGTAGCGCCTGCATCTCTTTCCAATTCAGAGTCAGTGTGAGGTTTGCCTTCAATCTGAACTTCAATTTCAAAAAGTGCTTCAGAAGATAAATCTTTATTGTTCGTATCATTGATGAGCTTAACAGCATTTTCATCTACATTTATGCTTGCTTTTTTGAATGTGTCATCATTAGCATTAAATATATCATTTATGGAGGAAGATGGAAGATGAGCCAACCGGAAAAATGTTACTTTCACATCTTCTGCAAATTCCTTTTCTACTTCAAAAGCTGTTTCCAATGATGCAGAGACAGTATGTGTTGATCTTCCATCAGTAGTCTCAAATTTCAAAGATTCCTTGGAACCCCCAGGATTGTTATCAATTATCACTCCGACTTCTGCTGCAGAGTCAAAAGCTTCAGTTGCTTTTTGTTCAGCTTTCTTCAGCTGTACTTCAGCTAATGGACATAATTTGAATTCTGAACAGAAAATACAAGTAACAACATATGGAAACGAAATTTAAAAGTTGTATGGCTAAAATGTAAGAAAAGCAGTAAAGCTAAAGAATTAAAGTTAAAGAATCTAGACAAGATATCAAGGGCTACAACCTAGCTGCCTTAAGAATTCGGCACCAAGATGCTTCCACCAAGGCATCTTTGCGAGCCTCCATAGCTACCCTTGCTACAGTTTGGGCTGCTAGTTTCTCTCTTTCTATCCTGGGTAAATGTGGATTTGAATCACCCAATGTCTCGTCAAGTGTGGCATTCGTGCCTTCCTTTTCCTGTGTTCAAATTTTGAAAATTCATGATGTTGTTGAGATGCCAGAAAGGGTCAGATTAGGATTATATTGGCATGCATCTAAACACATCATTCTAAGAGTAAATGCAGTGAAGCAGTACAAAAATCTTAACTGACACTAAATTTTTGGAGGGTATAAAATACGGACTTATATATCTGCAGCATTCTTATCTTCCGCTCTAGATAAGATTCTATCCTCTTTTGTGGGAACCAATTCAAAGGAGACTGAACAATGCATGAACTTGTGCTTTGGGTGCTTGGGTTTATACCATCTCGATCCTTTATCACATTGTTGAGCCTTTTTGCACTGCCTTTGTTGAACACCTGCATTAGTACACCAATTCCCATGTTCTCAATATTAGATTATCGTTGATCCTCACTGGTCATTTTGATTGACTTAAGTGGTCTTTATTTTCCAGGGAATCTGAATGCTTAATTTCATCTGTAACCACCTCTTTGTCACTTTACATGCAACAAACTTATTTTTCTACAAAAGGGTCAGCATGGAGTCTTTTATGCTTTGAACAATAAGATCCAAGCAGGGAATGAAACTTAAAATCATGGCAGGAAGGATCTTCTGAGATAATAGATTCAGAAAAATCAACGAAGAAGAAACAAAGAGCTCATCTGAATATATTCAGATTGAGAACTTACACAGCTAAAGTCTTGCACCATATTTGGTTCACTCTGTCCTATGATTATCTCATATATATCAAAGAAAATTAAGATAAATATGACACCTCTGAGTCAGGTGTAATTTTGAGGGTTATTCTCATCTAAATTGATATTCAAGAATTAGGATGGTGATTCACTTCCAAAGAGTTCAAAGAAAACTATGCATATCTACCAGAACTGTCTGTCACCTAAAATCAACTAAAATGCAAACATTTTAAAAACTTAGTTTATAGAACATTTATGGGCTGGTCTTTCAATAGTTCAAGCAGAAAAAGAGAATTTCATTCTGCTTAGCTTTGCCATCTGGGTTCTACCAGAACTGTCACCGAAAATCAACTTAAATGCAAACACTTTAAAATCTTAGTTTATAGAACATTTCTGGGCTGGTCTTTCAATTGTTCAAGCAGAAAAAGAGAATTCCATCTGGGTTTTCTGTTTCCATTTACTCTGTCCTACCAAAACCAAGCTGGTAGTATGAGTATATTAGCATACAGCCAATTTTGCAAATAATGTTACCGATAAAGGGAAGCATAGAACATTTCTCTGTTGGTCTTTCAATAATTTAAGCAGAAAAATAATTTCAGTTTGCTTAGCCTTGCCATTTGAGTTTTATGTTTCCATATAATCTGTCCTACCAGAATATATTGGGGAAAATATCAAAACACATTAGTAAGCATAAACTTGGACCTGAAAAACTCAAAAAAATGAGGAGATATCAGAGATATTTACATCACTGCATATGACTATAAGAGGCTTATGTATTTGGAATTTGAACCAGAACTGTCACCTAAAATAAACTTTATAGAACACTTTTGGGCTGATCCTTCAATAGTTCCAAGAAGAAAGAGAGAATGAGTTTGCTTAGCCTTGTCAAGTTGGGTTTCTTGTTGCCAAGTATCAATGCATTAGCAGTATATTCTCTCCCAGTGAATTAAGTTCAAGGGAGTTGAAACTATTTGATAATCTCCTTCCAGTCTGATAATCTCTCCTTCAAATAAGTTCAAGGGAGTTGAAACTATTTGATAATCAAGGGAGTTGAAACTATTTGATTGTCAAGACAGTGGTGCATGGTCATATAGTTTCATCAGCCTCAAGATGTAAAGGAAAAGTATCAAGGGAGTTGAAACTATTTGATTAGCGAACAACACCAGATCACTCCTTCCAGTCTGATAATCTCTGCTCGTTTCTGGAAAACTAGACTGTTAGCTTTTCTAAGCATTCGGTTTGCTGCTATCTCCCCTTTCACACCATGTGGGCTATCTAGAAAGCAAGAAATATCTTTATTTTTGAAGGGAAAAAAGTGTCTATCTTAAGCTTAATCCAACAAATAGCATACTCCTCGCAAATGTATTGTCCTCCTGTAAATAAGGCAAAAAATTCTAGAGCTTTGGGTCCGGGCCCTGTACTTGTCTATCCCTATGGATTTTTTGATGGGGCATCTACAAAAAAGGTTGGAGGAGTAGGTTTCTACCTGTTCTTGAACGAGTCACATTCCTTCGAGTTTGTATTAGGGGCGGGATATTGCACCAACACTAAAGCAGAATTGGTAGGGCTCTGGGCTCTTCTGCATACAGCCCAAATGATGGGGATTCCCACACTCAAGGTATTTGGTGACTCTTCAGTCATTATAAATTGGGCAAAGGGTACTGCCACCCTTTCTCCACCTGAACTCTATCACTGGTGTAGGGACACTAGAAAGCTCTTCTCTTGCTTTCTAGAGCTGTTTTTCTGCCATATTTGTCATGAATACAATCATCTAGCAGACTGCCTTTCTAAAATAGCTCTTTCTTTGGCTCTTGGATATGGTTGTTACTATGAATTTTTTGAAGGCCTTTTGGCCTCTCATGACAGTTTTAAGCTCTTTTGAGCTTGGTGCTGGAGCATGTTCTCCTTTTTTCTTGCACCTTTTTTTTTATTGTTATGGAGCGGGCTCTTTTAGACTGCAGCTCTGTGCTCTTTTGTCCACGGTAGATATGGTTTAGAGTGACAGTTTTTACTGATGGGAACTCTATATTTGTTGGATATGCACATGGACCTCCCCCCCACAACTCTGTTGAGTTGTGACTCGTTCTTGGAGATCAACAGTATGTTACTTTTTGATCCACCTTCTTGACTATAACCCATGTTTTGGGATGGCACATCACATGCCCTTTGATTCTTTAATGAATATCAAGGACAGGCTTTTTTCTTTCTCAAAAAAAAAAATCAATGGAGATTGTTACAACTAATGATACATAAAGTGTACCACATATTCCATGAAGATGTTTCCTTGAGTAGCCATAAGATAGAAAGGGGATGGTCCAGGATCGATATGCTACATTAAAAAATAATATTAAAATTTGATGAAGATTCTTAAGTTCAATTTCAACAAGTATAAACCCCACCATAACTTGAATTTAATTTAAAATATGTAATATCCTAACTTGAAAAAAATATTAAAACATTTGTGTTGGTTTAGTTGTCTTTTCTTTTGGGTTAGTCAATTCAGGGTGAAGTCTGTTTACATTTTGAATGCCTCAACCATAACCCCCGCCCCGTGGGGGATTCTCAAACACTTTAATTTTGAACAACTTAAAGGTTCACCTGTCATAGACTCTCTAGCTAGGTGGTTACCTATTTGTACCTATATGTCTGGTTTTTTTGGAGACCAACAAGGTCGTTAATGCTTTGAACACTATGACATATGGGATATGGATATGTACAGTCTCATTTTCTTAATCTAATAGATTTTATGAACCTTAAAAAATTTAACATTGAAATAAAATCATTGCCGATTCTTGTTAGCTCATTCGGTTAAGGCGTGGGTCTCATCAGTCGAGCGACCCAAATTCAATCCCCTCAAGGTTGAGTTAGTTATGAGGAGGCACCAAAAAATCTAGCCATGTTAAGAGTTGGTGTGGGCCAGGCGGGTGCGATCCCTGAGTGATTTTCATGACTTAGATACCCCTAGGTTATGATTTCTTAGCCAATGGTTGAAATGCACTAACCCTTAATGATGGGTATTTCTAACAAAAAAAACATTAAAATAAAATAATTATTTTGACAAAAATATAATTAAAACAAAGTTAATAGATTAAATGACTTAAGATTTTTGAAAAAAATATCATTAGAAAATGACATAATTCTCTTAAAAAAATTAATTCATATCAAAACTCATAAAACTTATATTAATTTCATAACTTTAAATTAAAAAATGTCAAATGTCAAATTTTCACCAGTGTATTCCCAATTTTTTTTTTTGGTCTCTTTCGTATATTTATTCGTACCTCATTTTTATTATTAAAACTTTAATAGCTTAAAACTCTATCAACTTAATTATAATTTACTTAATTTGGTTTTTAAAACATAAACTATAAATATATTGATATAAAACGACTAAGCACAACTATCATTTACAAAGAGTGACCTTCTTTAAAAACTTCCATCTGAAAGCAAAGTCCATTCAACAAAATTCTCTCTTATATACAAAAATTCACTACAAATTTTTCATCTACTTCTAGGGCATGAGTGTTATATATTTCTACAAACTATTTGCAAAAAAGAACACAAGAAAACATAGAAATAGTGACTGCTGAAAAAATGCCATAAAAACTATTCATTCTAGTCCCTTCTTACATGGATTGGTTGCATGACTGAGACTTCATCCATTGGTTGTGCTTCACTTGAGGGAAATGTATGACAATGGCTACAATGACTTATTTTCATGATCAAGGCATATGGAAGACCAAGGATCAAGCTATTTGTTACTTGATTAGGAAAACTCCAAACATTTCTTGTTTTGAGCACAAAACCCAATGTACACTGGATGTAATGATTCAAGATGTATATACACGATTTGTATAACTTCTGACCCACGTGTGTATTCAAAAATGTCTTTTTTGGGGTTAAACTGAAGCATGAGGGCTATAGTGAGTAATGGGGGTATAGTGAGTTTGCATAAGGACAAGGGAATGCCATCAAGGCATGACACATAAGGTGTGGCAAATAATGCTATAACAGTGCTATGCCACCAAAGAAGTCCATTAATGATCACCTAAAATCTACTAGGATGCCTCAACATAATCTTGAAAAGTGACTCATCATGCCAAATCATCATTTAGAATTCCTTGCAATGGCTTAGTTATTAATCAAACTATACTTAGGCATTCTCAAATTAAAACTTAGGAAAAAGTTTTAATTAAATGCCATTAATCCAAAAATGCATATAGACATGTAAACTAAAAGGGGAAACTATATGTGATGAGTACAAACATCCTCTAAAGACCATGTGTTCTCATACTTAGGCTTTTTAAATTAAAACTTAGAACAATTTTTATTAAAAGCTTATTAATCCAAATATGACATGAAACCAAGGGGAAACATCAGAGCAAATTTGGTGTTTAAAATAGGCCTCCTAAGTAAAATAAAATAATAGTTAAAATAATAAAATAAAATTTATGAATTTTGGAAGAATTTTTTTTGTTCTTCGTGTTTTCAACATATCTCCTTATGGTTTTACTCAAATATCAAGCGGGAGCATCCGTTGGATGTGGAATTATATTCTTCATCCAATGAGTACCCACATTGCATATTTTTTTATGGATCCCACCCTAAGAAATTTTTTTTCTATATGTATATTAAACTTAAGATCAAAAAAATTTACACCCCAAGATATTGAATCCTTCTTAATGCTTGATAAATCCAAGTTTAAGATAAATCTATAATGATAATAAAATGTGTAGTTTTATTTATACCCATTTTGTACAATCTATGAGATATAATGATAATTTATAATAGCAATATTTTTTTATAAATAAAATAATTATATTTATGATAAAGAAATATATTATTAATTTACCTTTTTAGACATTGATATACAAAACTTTATCTCTTACATAGCTAGGTCAAATATTCAATAGTTTACCCTTTATCTAAATATCTAATTACAAACTTAAAATGCCAAATACTACATTCCAACTTCACTAGTTTACATTTTTCTCTCTTTTAAATCTCATTAGTGATAATCATGCATACTCAAAATCCACCCTTTCAAATTTTATCTAAGGATCAAGTGACCCCTCTTTATGTTTCAAAAATTTGTGCCCAAATATGTGTTTTAGTATATTCTCCTAAAAAAATATTTAAAGAATGAATTAATTAAGGGGTAAATCCCTAACTTTATTTAAAGTGTGGACATACCTATAACTATAGATATAGATAACATAAAGAGAATATATGATTTCATAGATGTAATGTACTTGATATATTCTTTTAGTTTCAATGTGCAACAAGCCATTTATGGTGTGTGCTAACCCATTCTATTTTGCAATACACCTAAAATGTGTGATTAGATTCCATCTTTTTTTTTATGGAGACCTTGTGCAAGTAATGCACACTTTTTATTTAATGTCGAATATAAGGTGTGGTATCATAATGTCCTAATATCCAACACACCATTCGTTTAGTACTGCCAATTCTCAATCTTCTTGGTGCTAACCATGCTTACAAATCAACACAATTTCAAGTGCCACTTCAACACTATATCATCAACCCACACCAATGATATCTTGTAGATTTGAAAACTAGCATGCTATATTAACTAAGGGATCAAACTTGACCAAGTTTCTGAAATTAGACTAAGTCAAAGCATGCTTAGTTAACTTACATCCATGGTTTCTTAGTTGAAACCTACATCTATAATTTGAGGTCAAGATAGTTATCCTCGTTATTTGAGACATAATGCTACCCTCTATCATTTTATTTCTTATCATTTTTTGTAGTGTATCCATTTATATCAATAAAAACTTGCATAATTACGTAATTCTTTGTTGTTTTTATTTATTGTTTGGTTTGGAATAACTATTTAATATAATGTTGCTTTGATTATATATTGATGGTCACATTTAATTGCCTTTGTTGGTTTATTTTATTTAATTATTCTAGTAGTAGATATCTCCAGGCTTAATCACTTTTGGAAGATTTCTATTGCTGATAATAAGATTGTGTTGGGTGAGATATCTACTCACTCCTTTGTCCTTCCAATCCATTGTGACCATTTTTTTTTCATTAACATGATCAAGCCATGCAATTGTACTAAATTAATAACATATTGAAGAATAATAAATAGTGAGGTCACTAATCTTACTCTAGCTCAATCCATTGGTATTAAAGCTCATGCATTCTTACATTTGTGTTTTTTTATAATGAGTTCAAGAATAATTATACAATATAGTCTAATGGAAAGTGAAAGCTTGTTTGGACATGTTTAGAGTACCAAATGAATAGGGTTGATGTCACTATCCCTAATCACATATTTCCACATTCATCATGATTGAATATGACATAAAATATCTCAACCAAATCCATAGAAATAACATAAGCAGATGTTGAATCAAAGTATAGTTAACTAATCCCAATGAATTATATCTTAACCTAAGCTTTGATCATCCAAACATCATAGTATGAGTTGATTGAGTGGTTATAACCCCTTCAAGGTGAAGATCCATCTTAAAATTCCATTAATCAAAGGGAAAATTGAAGCTAAAGAACTTGATGAGGGGTTTAATACATGACATAAAAAATTTAACACTCATAAACATCAATGACACAAAGAAGACTAAGCTCACATTCATGAAGATGTCTTTGACCACTAAATCTTGATGGGAAGTGCACAACCATTAGTGTAAAAGAGCGGGATGTGGGAGAACTTTGTACAATTGATGTGTGTCAACTTCCTATAAAGTATTGAAAATACAAATATATGAAGTCACAACAATTGTGTAATCTTTTATTGTGACAATTAAATGAACAAGTTCTAGACACACATAGCTCATTTGAATACCAAAGAGTAAAAATTGAACAATTCACAAAGTACCAAAACAATTTACACTATCCATCCAAATGCAGATTACAAAATTTTCCCATTAAGCATGGAACAAAGCCAGTAGTTAACCTTACTCCATGCCTATTGGATGGAAAAAATCTATAATTATTATTGAAATTCAAAATATAAAAAACCCCATTATAACATGAATTAAAATATAAAAATCCTCATACTATAATATACCCAACCACCTAAATTAAGGTGATGGGGCAATTCCAAAACATTCTAAATACATAATGCATAATTATTACAATCATTTGGAAATAATTATATATATATATATATTAAATTCATATATATAATTATTACAATCATTTGGAAATAATTATATATATACATAGACATGAAAGAAATATATTAAATTCATATATATATTAAATTCTGTGCCGTGAAGTACCATGGATGCCTTTCTTCACTCTATTTAATTAAAGTTATTGACTTTTCTTCACTGCATTTAATTAAAGTTATTGACTTTTTTTATCACAGAAAGAAAAACAGCTTTCAGATTTCCATCAAGTGAAGAGTCGAGTAGTGCAATGGTCAATTCCTGGCAGGTCAATTCCTGTGTGCCATATGGCTTTGACAAACAATTGCCTGAACAGCACATTGGCAACGGGAAGTAGACATACCTTCACATCAAGAGAGAAGAATCACAGTTCTGAAGTTTCAAAAGAGATATTATGCAGAAAAAACAAAGTTTGAAGACTTCAAAACAGTAAATATATTAGAAAAAATAAGATGTATTAAATATAATGTAATATAGCAAAATAGTAAAATGATTTAAAATTTTATATTTATTTGTACATTAAAATTATTGTATTTATAGATGTTTATATCTTACAATTTGAATTAAATAATAAAGTGTTTTTTTATTAAATTCTTTGTAAAGATGAGGCAAATATATTATCAAAATTTATTTTATAAATAGAATTTTAAAAATTGAAATAAACAATTTATATATATATGAATTTAAACTTAATTTATGTATAATAAGTGATAATTAAAGCATGAAAAATCAATAATTTATAACACTTAACTTCAGATTTATAAAGTTTTACCAACCATAAGTTAAACAGCTATGTTAAAATGTTAAAAAAAATTACAAAATCCATGCAAACCCAGTAGCAATGGACATGTTAATCTTTGAGAACCAGCTAAGTTCCATTATGCCCCGCCAATGGCATTGAAAAGAAAGGAATCAAACCAAGTTATGATGACCTCGGATATGTGACCTCGGATTTAGTCCATAATTATACAGTAAATCAAACCAAGTTATGATGAAAAAGAGTAAAAGATACCACAGTTGAGATTTTATAATCTACAACTGTGCATATAATGTTCAAAGTTTGAATTGGAGCTCTTAGATTGTGTTGAAAAAAAGGTATTATGTTGTTTGTTGAATTGATAAAAGAGGATAAGTCAAAGGGAGAGAATTGATTTTATGAATCAAAATGATTTGACAAGGTAAAGGAAAATATAACAAAGTAAGAAATGGTACAGTTGTTGAACCAGGACTTCATGAAGTCTGAAGACGATATATTGAAGGAAATTTCTACCCTGGAGCATGTCAAGATTCTAATTTAAACTGGAATTGCAAGTTACAGATAAGGTGACGTAACTCCCACGCACAGGAGCAGATTAGAGATTCCAGTATAATTCCCTTAAAATAAGTTGAAAACTGTGCTTGTTATCTTCTATTTGTCGCATGCGTGCAGTATGAGGCTGTAGAACTCCAGATAACTCCCTTCGTGTTCTGTTTCATGCACACTACAAATCCCACTAATCTTTCTGTCCACAGCAGAAACTTTATGTACCCACCACTTTCCTCAGTTTCTGCCCTTTAGACATTGATCATGTGGAGTATTGGTTAAAAATCATTATCTCATATAGAAATTATTGATTTTTTTTTTTAAATTGAGAAAACTTGTATGTGTATAGAGCCGAGTTAGAGTTGGAGTACATCAGTGAGGTTAGTTGATAGCAGTAATGTTGGATGTGAAAATGATCTGCCCAGCTGCAAGTAGAACTATCACTATGGTCAGAAGAAGCATTAAAAAACAAAACCTCGTCAAAATAATATTAAAATCCATCCAAGAATGGAGAGAGTAGAGAAACAATCACATTCACAATGTTCCAAATAAAAAATTAATTCTCAACCAAAAGTCTCTCCTTTATATAACTAGCACAACCCTTAATAAAGTGGTCCCTAGCCCCTTAGTTTTGTGGAGATGGTTGGTTGTTAAACAAAGACTAAACATTAAAGTAATTATCAAATAAAATTAAAGACTAAACATTAAAGACTATTTGTAGGCACTATGCTTTGGGCAATGTTTTGTTTGGGTTGCGGACATTTTCTTGTTGAAAACTTCATGTAAATCAAGCCAAATCTAAGGAAATTATCTTGTTTAGACGAACTAGGCAAGGCCCACCCCTGGCCCATGCCCTAGATGAGTTGGCCACAGAGGCTTTGAGTTACCTCCACGATCAGACTGCTTTAGGATGGATTAAAGGTATTCCTCCCTAGGGATTGGCATTGGACAAATGGTGAATGGGAAAAATTTTTACGACTCTTTTCTTATTATTTTGGAGGAAAAAGTGTCAATTGATAATACCATGGAATGGATCCAAATTTTCATCGAAATTCTAGTTGGTAAAAATGAAGTGCTATCTAGTATCTGCTGGCATAGGAAGACATTCCTCACTAGTTGGCCTACAGGGAACAAAGGCTTCCATCAGATTAGTTGGGGGCTTTGATGTAGCCCTGAGGAATGGGCTAGTCTAGGGATATAGGGTCATTACATTAAGCTCAAGCATTGTGTACAAAACAGGTGTTTTAGTTGAGGATGGTCAAGAGAGTTAGAGAGCGCTTCTATACAACTGCATCTTGTGAAGGGCATTGCTGGGTAAAATTTAAAATTGGTTGGAGGGATGTCAATTTCCAAACCTTGATCTTAACGCTGGCAAAAGTCCAAATCCAAGGCATCTTTATGGCTTGAAGCATCTGCAAGGATTCATTGTCAAACTCTGCGCTTGCATTGGCTGTTGTGTAAAACACTTCGATGGGCTGATCATCATGAAATTTTCTTCAAATTGATTATTCCATTTACACATTGTTTTCAGCATGGCCTAGCATATCTCTGCAGAATGCTGCAGTTAAATGTTGCACAAAACATATTCCCTCTAGAAGATTAATATGGGAAAATAATAATAATAATAATAATAAATTAGATATTTGGGGGGTTTCCATAAAAACATACAGTTTTATGAAATAGCATAAACATTTGGCTGCAGTGGAAGAAATTTGCTAAATATGACTGGAATGACTTATTCTCAAAGCCCCTTCTGCATAATAGCTCTGGGAGGGCTTGAACAAGCACATGTGTTGCGACACTAAAGATGATGAAATTGTCTACTGCACTACTGCAAGTCTCAGTTTCCATTCTCATGCCATGTTGCCATTAGTATTTGGTTTGCTGGACTATGAAGACATAATAATAAATATAGCTCCAAAGTATTGTAATTACGCCAATCTCAGTCCAGTGATTATCGCAGCAGGAATGGGGAAAGAGGCACTACAAAGCGCTACTTACTAAAGGAGGGAAGCGTGATGATAAGTGCTCCTGTGATTTCGTTCCTCTGCCCAACCCCTCGAGGAGGCAAGAGCAAATATGGGTTCGATCAAGAATTGTTTTTTCTGGAGTACCGAAAGTAAGCATAACATCATTATGAACATAAAGTCCCACGACCAGAAACTGAATCGTCACTCATTGTTGAACGCACACACTGGGAATTCGAACAGTCACCCGAGAGTGTTTCATCGCCTCGTTGTTCGACAGCCACCATATGGACAGTGCCCTCGCTTCTTTTCTGCCACAATTGCCAACAACGTTGGACTCTTATAAACTAGTGAAACCTCTGTTCAAATGGGAACAGGATTCGTATTTCAACAAAATAAAGAGCATGATCAGAAGACTCAATAGCAAAATAAACAACTATTGGCTCTTCACCACCCGGTCTGCTAATTCGTACAGAGCCATTGAACCAGCCCAACCAGAAACTAGAGCTGTATGCATTATATGTACAGAAATTGAAAAGAAAAATAGAAGGAAAAGCGAAGAAATCTATGAATCTGTACCATGTGCCCTAGCAAATAATTGCTAATGAGCTCCATGGCTCTTGATTACTATAACTTACACCCAGAATAAAAGTTAAAACCAACAGAGTGCCAAAGAATAATATCCAGATTCCAATTTGGAAAATCCCATCAAGTTGTGGTCTAGCAACAAGGTTGAGTGCTCATAACAACTAACCTGTAAAAAGCCTGCAAATAAAAGAAGATTCAAGAAACTAACCTATAAAAAGCCTGCACAGTGCAGATAGAAGAAACTTTCTGAAATTGCTTCCCACAAATCATCCTGACAGCCACTGTAAAGACCGACTTGCAATAGAAATCAAGCTTGATGTTGAGCCTGAGTCCTGACTCTTGCACCATTATATAGGTAAAAAACTTCCTCACTTGACTAAATTTATGGACCAAATCCAATGAAAAAACTTCCCCAATTGATTAAATCTCCACATTTTACTCAAATAATTGTCCACAAATCCAAATCCAGGACGAACTATGTCCAATTTACCCCAATCGAGGTGTAAGTAATACCAGTTTACAGAAATATTCATAAATCTCGACGAAATAGAAAATTTTTAATCGTATTATCCATAAATCCTGGGCGAAATACCAATTTTTCAAACTATTATCCGTAAATCTAGCGAACAATCTTCATTTCTCCTCCCAATCGAAAAAAATTGGGCGAATTTGGGCAAATATCTCCTGGCAGACAAAAACATTCAGGCGAATGTGGGCAAAAATAAATAATTTCGTGGCCTAATATTCTTTTTCTAGATTTTCCCTAAATCGGGATGAATGCAATTTACCTTGGCATAGCTATATACAAAATAAATAATGGGCGAATATATTAAATAAAATAATAACATTTTAATATAAAAATTTGCCCACCTTTTTTTCGGTGACCCTTAAAATTCGCCATTGGGCTATAATTTGCCCCTAAAATCATCCTTAATTGTAATTGAAACTAAAAAGAAGGACATGAAACCTTGTCAAAAGTAAAGAGAACACTGAGGATGGTGTTACTCTAAGGGAGGGGGGATTGTAATACCGCCAGTTTGACCCTTGTAATGTATTCAATTATATTATGAAAATGATGTAAATATGCCAAGGACCGACTAGTGAATGCCTAGGCATGTATGATGTAAGTATTGTTATTTGGACTGAATGGTTGGCTTGTCATGCTAACTCAAAATATATGTAAATATTATGTTGCATAAATAATAAAATTTTCCAATAATGGTTATGTAAAGAGCACCAAAGGGGCTTTGATTCCACCAAAGGGGAAGAGGAAAGGGGGCCTATGGGAAACTAATCCTTTGCTACCAAGTGTCAACCTTAGAACTCACCCAAATTATGTCGCGTGCCTTGAATAAGTCGATTATCTCCTTTTTTTATTTTTTTCCAATCATTGAATGCATGTGTGAGGTTGGTGTAAAGGTCACCTCATGCAGTTATTCAAGCATGGGGTTGACTGCACTTTTGAGACAGTTATGCCAACTTCCAGAAGTCAGACTACAGTTGTTAGGAGTCCTTTATTCTAATGTCAGAAGCAATGTCGGTTTTCTTTACACCATTTTCTCATATCCCTTGGAGTCAACCCTAATTTCTCTCATTCTTGCATACAAATATACCCTATGCAAAGTTCTCCATTGTTGTTCAAGACCATTACCTGATTGTGTATGACCTAGAAATTCGAATATGGAGACTAGATTGTAGATTTGGAAGGGAAATATATGGTTGTAGGTGAGAATATAGGTTTTTCAAGCTAGGAACTTTTACCCCTTGATTTTTTCTACTCATAAATTCTAGAGAATCCACGGATTGAGGATACAAGTGGTTCTCCAAAAACATTTACCAAATTGGTCTCCTTCTATGCATAAACTAGAAGCACCCAACAAGATGGATCGCCCAAGAGAACCATGGATCGGTGAAGAGGATGCATGAGCACATAAGGGTACTATGTGGGGAAGATATTGTTGGATCCAAAGATGTGAGGGCTAAGTGAGATCCCAGTAGAGCTTTGCATGAGCATTTGGCTAAGAATAGAGAGAAGAATGGGTTGTGGGCTGAGAGAGACAAGCCTATAGTTGTTTACTTCGCCCTAGTGGTCTCAGATCCCAACTTGAAGGTGGCCTCTCATCATAAAGAGTATATGTTGGACATAGTGCATATGGTTGGGTGGCAAAACACTCTTACATAGCCAGTTGCTTGGATCTGCGTTGGATAAAGATAAGCATTATTTTCTGTTTCAATATTGTGCAATGTTTTTATTTGATTCTTGCAATGATTACGTTGGTAATTTCATGTTAGATGTGTGCGGATAGAGTTATTTCCGTTGTGTATATTTATTTATGCATCCACACATATCTTTTAAATCTTGTGAAAACATAATTTAGCTATTGGGAAAATTTTGGAAGCCCATAATCAGGTAATGTCCCCTCCTGTTGGTCGGATTGGGTGAAGGGGATGTTACACTAACTTAATGATATGTAACTCAACATTGTAAGTTCCAACTAATAACATCTTTATATTAAATATTGGAATTTGAAATATATAAAACCCCATTGTAAATTGAATTTAAAATATATAAAGCCTCTTAGTGTAACATACCCAACCGCATATTTCCCGTGGGGGGGTAGAGCAAGTGGTAAAGTGGAATTGTTGAAATTGGTTGTAAATGGAAGGTCTCGTATTCAAATCCCCTCCAAATTTACCCGTGCGTAGTGGTTCGGGCCCTGTGGATGCACCTAGGGGTATAGTGGTAGCGAGATTAGATCCCTGGACCCCGTGTCATGCGAGTACCAACTCGTCCCCAGTTGTCGATTCCCCTAGTTACAAAAAAAAAACATACCCAACCACATATGTAAACGAATTAAGGTGATGGGGCACTTCAAAAACATTCCAAATACATAATGCAAAATTATTGCAGACATAAAGAAATAATTAAATTTCTAAATGTATATATATGAATGCAAGATGACTAAAGCAATTCAAAATAAATTAAATTCACTTAATAGGAAGAAAACTATAAAATAACCATTAATTCATACATGAGTAAAAACAATAATAATTGTAGACTCATAAACAACCAAAGAAGTATTTGTCCTTATGGAAATTAACCACCAACTGGATTCAAAAGAAGAATGTTCCACCCAACCATAGCTTCTCCCTCTCACATAAACTCTCTATTACAGAAGTCACTCCCTAGCTAGGGACATGAATCCATAAGGATGAAATTACTATTGTTTGGCTCTAATTTCTCTCACACAACCCAATTCCTAGAATTATCAAGACAATTTCCCAGTACTACAATGTTCCCAATCAACCAGTCCCTCTTCGCCCTCAACATTCATGGCACTAAATATGAATCCCCTTAATTCTTAAATAGTCCCTCAAGTTATCCCACTTCCTTTCAATGCTCTAGCATAAGCTAACCAACAAATGTTTCTAGTTAAGAACCAAGAAAACTCTTTTATCTCAACAAATACCTTTTAAAAACTTTAATATACATCATGTTTACCTTTAAGATTTAAGTAGAATCTTCAAAATACATCTCTTTGTCTAAACGTCCAAATACAAAATATACTTACAAAATTAACAAACAAACACAAAAAGTATCCCTCTAAATATATTGAGTGATAACCATGCAAGCTCATATATTCCCCTTTACATACGAAAATATATAATTCCCTAAAACTACTCCAATTAACTAATAAATTTCATTCTATAAATTTCAACATTTAAATCATAACACACATATACCAACATCATTATTATTTCAACTTGAACCATAATGATACCTTACTCCACCTCCTTTAAACTCTTAACATTTTTTGTTTAATGAATTCATTATGGAGCATACCCTCTCATGTCTATTCTCTCACATACACACACTATATATAAAATCAATCTTAGGGTAAACTGGACTTTTCTTAGACTTCTTCTTATTCAGATAGGCATTCCCCTATTGGCTGTGAATTGGATTATGCGCTGTGTATCTAGCTCATGTTTTGTAGTCTTAGTAAATGGGACCCCCTCGGATTTTTTCCCTGCATCCAGAGGAATTCGTCAAGGCTGCCCCTCGTCTCCTCTACTATTCATCTTGATTATTGAGAGTCTCGGCAGAATTATTATGGATGCTCAGCAGAAAGGTCACATTAAGGGTTTTTAGTACTCACATGATTTGTCGATAACGCACTTGTTATTTGTAGATGATGTTATTTTATTTGGTATTGGAACTATTAGCGAATGGAGAGCTTATAAAGATGCACTGTATTTGTTCTGCTCGGCCACGGGGATGACTGTTAGTTTGGAAAAGTCATCATTTCTCTATTAGAACGTTAATGCTGATATTAGAAGCCAAATTGCAGAGTTTCTCCCTTACAGTATGGAACCGATTACATCGGGCTTTAAGTATTTGGGATACTGCCTGAAACCATTGGGGTATCATACCTCTGACTGGAGATGGATGGTAGAAATATTTGAAAATAAGATCAAGAACTGGACCTACAGGTTGCTCTCTCTTAGTGGCAGAGTTGTACTTATAAAAGTTGTACTCACTGGTTTGGCAGTTTATTGGTTTGCCCTAGAAAGATGTCCTAAATCTATTCTGAATTTACTTAGAAGAGCTATTTTCTCCTTTTTGTGGGGTTCCTCTAAAGAGCATCAGAAATTACACTTGGTGTGTTGGGAAACTGTTTGTGCCCCTATTGAATATGGAGGATGGGATATAAAGAACCTTGAGTGGTTTGGAATATCGCTGAGACTGAAAAGCATGTGGCAGCTTCTTAATGGAAATGGTATTTGGAGCAGGATAATTGGTCATAAATACATCAAGAACAAATCCTTAGAGGATTGGATCAGGGCTCGAAACTTCAATGTTTCTGGATCTTCATACTTCTGGAATTGTTTTATTAGGATTGTATATTGGATTACTAGTTAGTTGGGCTGGAAGGTAGGGAATGGTTTAAAGATTCGGCTGGGAGTTGACCCTACTGCTGGGCTCAATTCGCAGTATCTCTTATCCGAGGATCTAAGAGATTACCTTACTGACTTGGGAATCTCCAATCTTGATCAGGCACAAAATATGGATGCTTGTGGACATGATTGTAACTGCTGGTATACTGCATCTGATCTGTACTTGGGGGGTGACTGGGCTGATCAATGGAGTGCATATGTAAAAGGATTGACACATGGTGGTATAAGGATTGGGAATTCTGAAGACACACTTCTTTGGATGTTTGACAAAAAGTTGGGTAAGGGGACAACAAAAAGAGCATATGATCTTATCGTCTCTGAACAGCTAACGGTAATGGATGATGATTTTCTCTTAAAGGTTTGGCATCTCAATATTCCTCAAAAACTGAATGTTTTATTCTGCTGACTTGTAATCTAAAAATTAACACTTGGGACATTCTGTGCAAGAGAGGATGGTGTGGTCCCAATAGGTGTTGTCTATGTAAAGTGGAAGCTGAATCTGTTGAACACCTCTTTGTTGGCTGCCCTTTCGTGAAGAAGATGATTCTGGGTCTTAAAAGACATTTTGATGTTCAACTGCTTTGGTATGCTCCATCCCTTATTGAAAATCTTATTAGCTGGGTCTCAAAGGGTGGTAGCCTACAGTATCTGCCTTTATTTTTCATCTCGAATATTTGGAAGGTAAGGAACTGAAATATTTTTGAAAATCTGGAACCTAACATAGCCAGTCTATGTCATAATATCTTAATTGAGGTTTCATCTTACCAGGTCCCGCAGATAATAAGGCACAAATTACGTGACATTGGAGATCCTCCCGTTATGAAATTTCCAATGGTTTTCTTTGATGGAGCTGCTGCTAACTCCATACGAGGAGCGGGTATATGTATTTGGTTAAATGATCACCACGTTTTTGCTATAAAACTAGGATGTCGAAGCAGTACAAATACTAGAGCTGAACTATTAGCACTCTGGGCATCTTTACTTATCGCCAAAGGTATTGGGTTGCCATACTTACATATCTTTGGCGACTCCTCGGTGATTATAAATTGGGCAAAGGGTGAATCCACCCTTGACATGGTGAACCTTGAGGCTTGGTGCTACAACACCAGGATGCTTATATCCTCTTTCACTCGAGTGGATTTTAGTCATGTCTATGTCTATAGGGAACATAACAAGAGGGCAGACACCTTATCCAAGGAAGGGTTGAGTATGGCTTATGGTCATCTCTTACTCACAGAATCTTGTGATGATGAGTTTATTGGGGAAGTCTACTCCAGTTTTTTTGGAGCTTTGCTCTGTTCTATTTCAGTCATTTGTCTCCTTGGCACCTTTGAGTTATTTTTGGTTATGCTGAGCAGCGGCAACAGGGATTTTGAGAGTCACTAGCCTGCCTTGGATAAAGTTTATGGGCTCTTGTTATGTTCATTAGGGACATATTCTGACTGATGATATATTGCACACATATGAGAGGTCTTTTTCATGTATTGATGCCTAAGTACTGATAGTGTGGTTTATCATGAGATTAGTTAATCTGTTGTTTTATTGTATTGTGATGAAGAATTACTGTTTCTGTTAGACCCATTGAGATCCTGACAGTTTTGTTTGAAGATGTACCAAGTTACCTTTAATTCAATAAAATATCAAAAAACTGTTTTTTTCATCTTAAAAAATGAAACTTAACTTAAGCCATAATGGTACCCCACATCCTGATATTCTTTGTAGTGGATTCATTATGGCGCATACCCTCCCCAATGTCTATCCACACTACCACCTCTCGCGCTGTTTCCAAAGTGGTATTTGACGGTGACAAGGAATCTTTGGTGTTAACTTCCACAAAGTGATGTCTAGAATTTGAAGTTGACGTGGAAACTTTGTACTTTAAAGTCTACCTTGCTATCATCTTTAGGAAAGTGATGTGCAACTGATTGATGTTACATTTCATTTGCAGCCGTGAAATTATAAATCAATTTAAATTACATAGGCAATATATAATTTGTTAAAATCCATTGAATCAATTTAAATTTATCTTAGTTCTTAAATTTAAATTGACTTGAGATTTTCTAATCACTTTTATAAAGTTTTTATTTATTTATTAAACATTATTTATTTATAAAAGTCTTTTCTTTGTTTGTTAGCTTGTGATATAGGGTTGGTAGCAATAAACTTTTGGTTAAGCACAATAACTTAGAGACATTTAAGTCGTCAAAGTGACCTAAGGATCGCATCCGATCTAGGTCACACCAACGTTCATACAACAATGAGTATTGCTTTCTTGGGAGATTTGCTCTTTGGTTAAGAACCACAACTCAGAGGCATCTAAGCCGTCAAAGTCACCCAAGGATCGCACCTGGCCTAGGTCACACCAACCCTCATATATCAATGAGTATTACTTTCGTGGGAGACTTGCTGACACGCTTCACTTAGTAATAGTGTAGTAGTGGGATCTATACAGCTCATAGTTATGACTCTATGAACTTCAACTAAGAAGCAGGAAGGACAAGACCTTAGTCTGTCTATTGTACCCTAGGTCACACCAACTTTTAGCATAGCTATATTTTTTTTACCTTGCTAACAAAACCGGCATCTTAACTAAATAAGTTTAAAAAATTAATATAATTTATAAAAGTTAATTATTATTATTATTATATGTATAAATTTTGATTAAAAAAAAAAAATTGTATCTAACTTTATTTGGACAATTGTGTGCATTCATTCAAAACTTAAAACTTTTGGATAGTTATTGTAACGCCAAAAGACACGCAACATACCTTGAATTAAAAAGAGTTAAAAGGGGACCATGCTTTAAATTTGGATTAGAGAATCTCTCCACCGTCTAGGTTCCTAGACACGAGCAATTAGTCTTGGGAGGCTAGCGAGGTGGGTGAGTATAACGTGTTTAGCAATTAAGTCTTGGAACACTAGCGACGTGGGTGACTATAACGTGTTTATCCCACATGCATCGTGGACCCCACTTTCCGTGTATATATTATATACTTTGGAGTTGGTATAACCTTTTAGAAATTGACGTGAACATCTTGTTTCAGATTGTTTATCCCACATGCGGTGTGGACCCTGCTTTCCTCCACCGGGCAAAAAGCCAGGAAAAGCAGATAGCCTAACTCAAACTATGATATGAGTGTATATCCAATCCTGCAGATAGGACGATCGATACCTCAAATACAAGACTTTCCTTTGTCTCCAAAAATATTTAGAGACATTAGAAAACATTAACTAGAAAAAGCTAACATGGCCAGATTGAAAACCGAGCCAGCTACATGAAGAGATAATTGAATTTTGCCATCCATAGCACCCAACTCCAGCTTTGAGAGCTCATCGGTCATCTTGTTTAGTTTTCTGTA
>LPNX010578568.1:58343-311269 GCA_001517045.1 Pseudotsuga menziesii | reverse complement strand
AAGTAGGAGGCTTCTTCCCTCTGCTTCTTTTTTGACTTTCGACCTCGTGGATTTTTGAAGGGGGCCGATGGTAGACTGCAAGAGGAGTCCCCTTCGTCTGAATCTTCATCCCGATCTGTTTCTAGCAGTAGGGGGTCTGCGTTGGAGTTTTTGAGAGGACTGGCTGGATTGGCAGGGGAGGCTTCCCGAGGGTGAGGGATTTCCCCCAATTCCAATGGGTCTTCAGTATGGGGCGCTGCCTCTTTTCCTTTATGTGGATCGCTGATCTGATTTTCTGCAGGTTCGCTGCTTTTTCCTGGATCTTCTTCCTGAATGACAATAGGAGTTGATTTGATAGCTTCCTGAAAGGAAGAGCTTGATGGAAGATTTTGCATGCTACTTCCTGACTTTTTTTCATGATTTTTGTTGCTGGGTTTACCTTTTTTAACTTTTTGCCAGCCCTCTTCTTCATCATTGGCTTGGATTTGGGGGCAGTTTCTCTGGAAATGGCCATGCTCGTGACAATGCCGACACTTGAATGGGAGCTGCTCGTAATCCAGTTTTTGGTAATGGTGTCAGTCTCCGACTTTCAGCTTTACTGCTTCAGGAAGCCCAGCTTCCAGATCAACCTCCACACAAATCCTGGCGCATGAGTACTGCCCTTTGTTCTCTGCTTTGTCTATGTATTTCCCAAGGGCATTCCCCACTTTTTCGAGGGTTTGAGAGTTCCAGCAGTGAACTGGAAGGTTTGGAAGTCTTACCCACACTGGCACTTCCTTTGGGACATCTACTTCAGCATTGAAGTCCGGGGTCCATTTGTTGAGGTACAGCCCTTGGGATCCCATGAAGTACGGCCCATTTCTAAAGACTAGATCTCGGTCTTCTTTTGAGATGAATTCAAAGATGAAGAATCCTCGGCCAACCGGATAGCAGGTAACACTGTTCTTGAGCTGAGGCCGCCAGTTCCTTTGGATCCAATCATCAGTGGTTTTCGAAGAGGGCCAGAGCCCCATGAACTACCCTACCAGTCCCCGTTCAGCTAGGGAAAGGGCGATCTTGATAGGCTGATCAGTCGGGAGATCAATTTCCGGAACAACATCCAGTTTCTTTATAAATTTTGGAATGGAGGGCGCAGCAGGTTTAAGCCCAGGAGCAGAGAGAAGGCGCCTGAAGGCTTCCTCGGCTGAGAGAGGCGTGGAAGGGGAGAGCCCTCCCCCAGGCGCAGCCATGGGGGCGGCCAGGAAACGAGAGCCCTAGGTGGCTGAGAACGCGGCTCAGAGGGAGAGCGTCCTGGAGGCGAGCGAGCGAGGAATCGATGTGCTTTATTATTAAGAAGTTGCATAAATCGTGTTTTTTCAATTCGATAAAAGCTTTCTTAAGTTTATTTAAAATTAATAATTTATAAATATCACATAACTCATTTATGAACTCATAACTTCTGTGTAGTTTAAAAATGGACGATTTAAGTTAAAATAGTGTTTTTTCCAGTTTGAGTAAAGTTAGTTGGAATTTTCTAAAATTTAAATTAGTATTATTAAGTTTTGAAATGTTGGATACCAAAGGGTTTTTGAGGGTGTTGAATCCATTTATAGCATCAAAATTGCCATTAAAACACAATTAACTTCAGGTTTTGTAAAATAAAAACATAAAAAATGATCGTCCAGCCCAAATCTTTGAATTTTTAGACGACTTCATTAACAAGTAAGTTAAGATAAGGACAGATTCATTTTCAAAGAAAGCTTTTTATGTGGAAAAATGTTTCATCTTCAATGAGTTTTGGGTAGATGGCTAGATCTTCTTGGTTAACCGCTTGACGATCTTCCATATCTAGCCTCCGAGGAGCTTTTGTTCCTCATTCACATATGTTTTTGTCTATCTTATACCATTTTGTAATTACCTTTGGGTTGTTTTGTCAGGTCTTAAGGTGACCTGCCTTTTCTGGTATCTGTGGTCCATGTTGGTCCCTTTTCTACCATACTATGCTAACATGTCGAGGACTTTCAAAATGCTCCTTAAACTCTATCTAATTACGTTTTCTATCTACTATAATTATCATATATTATTTTAGTTTAATGATATAACTTTTTTTTAATTAAAATAAATTAAACTTCAAAATATTTTTAATTCAATAATTTTTTTTTGTTAAATTTGATTTAAAATTACTTATTTATAAAAATTAGATTAATTAATTTATTAACTCATTACCCATTAACAACAACTCAGTTAACTCAGTTAACTCAGTTATATATATATATAACGTGATAATATAATAGAAAAAAAGCATACCCGAAATTCTCTACCAATCTATTAAAGTAAACATTAACCTTATAATACACGACTTTTTTGAAAGTGCGCCTTTTTAATATGTTACATTTTCTTCTTTCCATGAAGATTTTTGTGGAAGAGCATCAATCTTGTCAAATACTTTGTGGAAGAGGATCAATATGCTTTGTCGAAATTATTGTATGTGTTTGGTATCATACGAACTCACTTTGTTGGCGGAGTTGTGTTTAATTTTGGTGTCTTACATTCAATTAAGTTGCTAACTCAAATTTTTGAATAGTGCTAGGCAATTGTGTTTCACTATCATATATTCGAAAGAAGTTTGTATTCTTGCAAAAGACGGTGCTCCATTGAGACAAATGCTCTAAAGGTAGACAAAATCGAGTTGCAGTGAATCATAAGCAATTTTAAGACTTTTTAAGTCTTATATTAGAACTTCATATATTACATTTATATATGAACTAATATATCAAATTTGTGGTATTTTCATTATTCTTTTTAAAGAATTAAAAAATCCATTATAGTAACATGTTTATTTAATTAAATTTGGACTAATTACAAATTAAGTTGCTGTAGATATATATTGAAAATTGTCCAAGTACATGGAGACTGAGTGCAGCTAAAGTCACCCGTGGGGTAATCTGGGTGCAAGTGCAGCGACCGTTAGAATTTTGGGCACCATTGGAGACATGACACAGAGTTGGTTGGGCACGGTGCAACCATCCATAAGAGTAGAGGAAAAGAAATATCAACCGTCCGTTGAGATATCGGGTGAGGCGACAACCATCCGATGAGTTAATCATGGGTAGTGGTTGAAGTGTGTCAACGATGAAGACTGGAGACATCCAAATGAGGTCTGATTGAGGAGCCTCGATAGTGTACCAGAGGAGAAGTGCCGAAGGTTGCAAAAGTGTGCATCGGGGGCTAAATCCTGATGAAGAAGTCTTAGTGGGGTGGAACCCGCCACATTAGAGATTTCCATCAAAGATTGGCATGCATGCATATAGAGTGAAGGTCTGATGAAGAAGTCCGGATGGGACGCATGGTGGCGTATTGAAGACCGCCCAATAGATTTTGGAATAGGTGCAAGAATGGAAAGGGCTTATAGCCCAACACCGACGACATACCAATGATAATGCATCATAACTGCAGGGATGCAACAATGAAGGAAACCCTGACGAAGCACTAGGGCGATACACCAGAACAAATATATCGAAATCTATAGAATTACCATCAGGAAGGAGTGTCGATGGGAAGGGGCTAAGTGTACATTGGAGAATTGGAATTAGAGGTGCCATGCATATCAGATCAATTGAAGAAGTGCATATAGAGGGAAACCTTGACAAGACAGGGGCGACATATCGGTGGTTGATAGAGAGGTCACTGCAAGAGGTTTCCAATAGTGCAACGATGAGGAAGGCATCAAAGGTGTCGTTTTTGCATGTGCAAAAGACACAGAACTAGGAAATGTTGAAGGAAAAGTTTGGCAATGTATCGAATGTGGACCTATGGAAGCCACCGATAGTGTATTGGAGTTGTATGAAGGTGTTGGTTAGGAAAATGTTGATGGAGAGGTGCCGATAGAACATGAAAACCATAGATCAAATGCAGAGACAATAAGTAACGACCGTTGGATCCAGTAATGTGGAGAGGCAAAAAAAGGTTCCAATGGAGCACAACAACCATTGATGGTTGAAAAGGGAGAAGGCTGGGAAAAAAGGTGCAAAGGAGTAGGAAGGCTCCAAAATACGAATTAATGGTGGATTAATGTTTCCAATATAGGGATTGAAAGTATATCCAGAGGAATGCCACCTGTACATGAGAGGTCAAGCTCGGGTAAGGCTTTAGGATCTCACCATGAATGTGGAGTAAATGCAAGAGGATAGGTGTTGATGGAGCCACGAAATTGGCGCATAGCAAGGAAGCTTCAAGAAGAAGTTGAAAGAAGAAATAAGCCTCCATAAGAGAAAAAAATGGGGCCTAAGAAGAAAAGAGAAAAAACAAGAGAATCTCCAGTTGTGAGTGGAGATGAAGAGGAGGACTAATACGGTTACAAAAATGGCCAAGGAAGAGAGCAGGAAATTAGGAATACTGCATTGAGTAGAAGAACACAGAAATGAGGAAGAGAATACCCAAGAGAGAGCACATACAATGGAAAATACATCGAGTAGAGGTGTATAGAAGCCAAGTGCAAGCAGAGAGAAAATAATAGTAGACTCAGTGAGGGTTGTAATCCTCACTAAGACTTAGGCTAGGAGGCTAATATATTGTGAGGCATGAGAAATTGAGGGGTCTTGAAACCATTTGTACAAATATCTTGATAAAATACCACAGGGCATGAATGTAAGCGTAAATTTCCATGAATTAATAGAAGAGCCTTTGAGCCATTAATTTTAGTGGGAACCATGTGCTTTCTTGTGTGTGTTTTGTGTATCTAGGTGTTTGTGTGAGCAAATCCAATTAGATTAATGACCTCCATCAAGTAAAAGTAGAGTTATATCATATCTATGTGAATTTAAACCAGTGGCCATCTTAGGTGGTCCAATGTCAAGTGGTATCAGAGCTGCATGACTCTGAACCAATGCCATCATAGGCAATTCAACATCAAGTGTATCATAGCATAAGTATCCTATGTAGAAGAGAGGAAATTCTAGTCGCGGTTGGGTAGAGTTGTAGGATTGAAATATGAGGTTGAGAAATAGCTCCAACTATAGTTGGATAGAGTTGTAGAAAAAAGGATAGCTCCCATAGGAGGAAGTGGGATAGAGTTATCCATAACTATAGCTCCAATAGTTGCAATTGTTGGGTAGAGTTACAAAAGAGAGAATACTTCAGAAACTAAGACAAATCCAATAGAGAAGTTGGGTAGATTTTTCCAACAACAACATTATAAGACAAGGACCAATTAAAGGTTTAAAGACTTGCAGATACATAATAGAGGATTACAAGTGTTGGGTAGCTTCAAAAGTGGATTGTTGGGTAGAATTTCCTAGTGAAGAAGAAGGAAAACGGTTAGGGTTTGGAATATTGAAATGCATAATTAAGTTCTGCAAAATATTGATTGAGAAGATTACCTATAGAGGAAGTGCAAATATGGGATACAAAAGGTTGTTGAAGATTGGAATCTAGAGCAAGAGAAGGTCATGTGAGGTAATGGCCTCATTAGAGCTATGTGATATGATGAGGCAGACTATGGCTAAGGTAGAATCCATTGGAATAATTAAAGGGATTGAGAAACCCTTGGAGCAGGAAAAGATAATGAAGACTTTGATGGAGAAGAAGAGAAACCTCATAGTGGTGGAGGTCGATCTCATCAAGGATTTGATTATGGAGAGAGTTATTGTGTTGGAGAAAGCACAAAGAACATCCCAAGTCAAGACATGTGATGAAGAGGAAGATGACGATGAAGAAGGGGTAGATGTATGCTACCCATAAGAGGGAGAGATGTTGGGCAATGTCCCTTGGGGAATGCTAGATGAAATGGAGTAAGTGAAGAACTCCCAAGATAATAAAGAAGAGTAGAAGAGCACTAAAAAATTCCTGGAAGAGGAATAAGGTTAGAAATATAGGAAAGAGAGGTTGTTGCAGAGTTAGGGAAAGGAACATAGGGTGGATTAAACCTTGAAGGTACAACCATGGAAGCATTGGATATCCGAGGAATGTGTCATTGAGGGTACAAAAGATGAAGAAGAGAAGTCGGTTGATCATGAAGTTAAATATGATGAATACGAGAATGAACAATAATATTGGGAAGAATCCCCTTAAGACTGAAAATGGGGTGGAGAAAGATGAAGCAGTACAGGAAACTACAGTTGAAGAAATGACAACCCATGAGGAGGTTGAGGTTACATTTGATGAAGAAAATGATATGTGTCACGTACCTATACCCTGATTAACCTGCGTATATAAAAGTTTATTTTCTTTCTCTCAAACATAGTCAGCCATGGGTCATGTAACCTCCGTTAACATTCATTCTCAGGATTAGAATGCACTGTAACAGTTGTTCCGCCCTTGACAGATCCCTTCTGCAAATAGAAACACCTTTTCCGCACTGAACCTTTCCTTTCCGCACTCTGCCTCCCACATTCCTCTTTCTGCCTTCTGCTGCGGAATGCAGGAACCGAAAACATAATGTGTGATGGATTCATTCATCCATTTTCTGCCTTCCTCCTCCCGCCTTTCTGTCTTCCGCTACGGAACTCATAAATTGGAAAACCCGTGAAATGATCACTTTGTATTTCGAATTGCCACCTTCTGAATTCCGCTCTTCCTCCTTTCACTACAGAACTCGGGAATCGAAAAATCAATTATTCGACAGAATTACTTAACCACTTTCTTCCTTCCGCCTTCCTCCTTCCGCCGCGGAACTCGAGAATCGAAACACAACAAATTGACGGGATCATTTGACCACTTTTTGCCTTCTGCCACAGAACTCGGGAATCAAAAACTTAACAATCGACAGAAACATTTAACTCCTTTTTTTCCTTCCGCCTTCCACCTTTCCGCCTCGGAATTAGAATCATGAAAAACCAACACTTGGTCTCATTTCTCTTTCTGATTTCTACCTCTTGCCTTTTGCCTTCTGCTATGGACTCTAGGGTACAGAAACATACACTTACCTTAGAACTTCCAACTCTTTTCTACTTCCACCTTTCGCCTTCTGCAGGAGAATTTTGGGGTGTGGAAAACCAACATTCTTCCTGATCTAACTTCCCTTCCCGCCTCCCACCTTTTGCAAGAGAATTCCAAAGAGCGGAAATGCTAAGTTAGATGTATTTTGACTCTGTAACAGGATTCTATCCTCCATGAACTTAGGCAAAATGCATTGGAAACCAAAAACATATGTAGAAGTAAAATGCAGGAAAATATAACAACAACAACTCTACTTAAATCATCCAACAATAATTCAACACATTCATACATTCATACATTCATAAGTAAATACATTATAGAATTAAGAATAACCAAAGAATACTTATCTTGAAGATGAAGTTGTCCCGCAACTAGCTAAGTCATTACAGCGTCAGATAGTAGCTTCCTCAGCCAAACTACCTCACAACTAGCCAAACAAGCTGCAACATACTCTGCTTCAGCTTTACTCAATGCCATGCAGGACTGCTTCATGCTAAACCAAGAGATTACACTTGACCCCATACTAAATTAACACCTCAAAGTTCTCTTCCTATCAATGGCACTGCCTACCCAATCCGAATCCACATAACCCTCCAAGTTAATCTTCTAATTCGCCTCATACTTGAGCCCATAATCAACTGTACCCTTTAGGTACCTCAGAATATGATTTGCAACAATCAGGTGAACATGTCTCAGATATGTCAAGAACTTGCTCAATTTGTTCACAACAAAGCAAATATCTGGTCTCATATTCGTCAGGTACATCAAGGACCCAATTATCTGATGATACATTGTGGCATCAACCGACTCTGATGAAGCATCACTCAATAGATTTAGGTTCGATTCCATAGGTGTGGCCATGGTATTGTAGTCCATCATCCCGAACCTATTCGAGATATCCATTGCATACTTCCCTTGTCCAAGGGAGATTCCATCCTCATTCTTCAACACCTCCATGCTTAGAAAGTAGCGCATCATACCCAATTCCTTCATCTTGAACTTGGCAGCAAGCTTCCTCTTTGTTTCAGTAATCAACCCATCCTCACCTATCACAAAAATGTCATATACATACAGTAGGAGTATCATTGGGTTCCCTTCCTCAACCTTGTAGTAAAGGTTGGAATCCACTTTACTCTTGGTAAAGCCCAAGCTAGTAAGGAAGTTGTCAATCCTGTCGTACCATGCCTTGGGTTCTTGTTTCAAACCGTACAGGGCCTTCTTCAATTTGCACACATTAGTATCCCTATCATGTGCCTCAAATCTGAGTGGCTTCTCCACATACACTTCCTCTTCCACTACACCATTCAAGAACGTGGTCTTGACATCCATCTGGTGTATCTTCCATTTCATCACTGCAGCCATAGAAAGTACTGATTTGATGGAAGTGTATATGGCTATAGGTGAAAAAGTTTCTTCATAATAAATCCCTTCCTTCTGGGAGAAGCCACGTGCCTCAAATCTCACTTTATATCTCTCTATGGTTCCATCTGTGGCATGATTGATCTTGTAGATCTACTTGGAGGTCACAACAAACTTCCCTTATGGTATCAGGACCACATCCCAGACATCATTCTTCACAATCGATTGGTACTCCTTGATCATAGAATCCTTCCATTCTTTCTTTTCTACCGCTTCTTCATAGTTGGAAGGTTCCTTATCAATGATGTCACATAGTAGGGCTACGTAACAAAAGTAGGACCTAGTTCTCTTCCTTTCTCTGTGCATTTCTTCTAGAGTGCCATGTCTCTCTACACCTATGATAGCCTCTTGTACCCATGTTGGTTTCCTCTTGTAAGGATTCTTATCACGGGGTGGATCTACAGGTTCCTAAGGTTCTTCCATTTCTCAATCTTCTTCTAGAGTTTCTTCATTCATAGTTGTATCTTGGATCATGGGTACTTCTGTTTCTTCAAGGTATTCAACATGTCTCTTTCTGGATTTGTTGTAAGCCGAGTCTTCGTCAAATTTCATGTCCCTGCTAATGTCGATATTCTTGAATCCTTGGAAATATATTCTATATTCTTGAATCCTTCGATCTTTTACTATATCCCACAAATATACCATTCTTTCATGAAGGATCTAACTTCATCCTCTTTTCTTTCGGAATGTGTATGTAGAACAACCAAATATTCTGAGATGGATGACTTATGGTTTCTTGCCATAGAAGACTTCTTCTGGTGTTTTGTTCTCAAGTACTCTACGTGGAGTGTGATCCTGTACATACACAACTGTCCTACCAGCTTTTTCCCATAGATGCATAAGAATATATTGATCGTGAAGCATTTCCCTTGCTACTTCCATAATCGTTCTATTCTTTCTTTCTGCATCCCCATTATGTTGTGGATTATATGGAGTGGTCAACTCCCTCTTAATCTCCGACTCTCTGCATAATTCCTTGAATTCATCTGCTGTGAATTCTCCTCCATTATCTGGTCGAAAGGTCTTGATTTTTTTTGTTTGTGGTTCTCGATCAAGGCTTTGAATTCCTTGAATCTACTGAATACTTCATCCTTTATTTTCAAGAAATGTATCCATGTCTTCCTAGAAAAATAAACAACGAAAGAAACATAATATACATACCCACTTAATGAATTGGATGACATCAGACTGCATACATCGGAGCGAATAATTTCCAAGATTCCTTTTTCCTTTCTCTCGCTACTTGGAAATGTCTTCTTTGTGTTCTTTCCCTTTGCACATATTTTGCAAAAGCCTTCATGCTTTTCCTTGATTTCTAGAAGACCTTCAATAGCTTTTCTTTCAAGTGGTAGTGCCCTATAGTGCACATGTGCAAGCCTTCTATGCCAAAGTTCACTTGGATCTACTGAGTTATGGACCAAAGCTTGTTCTGGTTAGCCCTTTAATTTTGTTAGATTTTATCATTCAAGCTAGCATTATGTTAGGATATTTTAACTGAGAGAATAAAAAGTACAACAATCAAACACAAGAGACAATGAACACAGTGTTTTTCCTTGGGGAAACCATAAATGGAGAAAACCCCTCAACTTCCTCAGAGATAGAATCAGCACCAAAAGTAAAACCCCAAAATAGTAAGATGATCTCTCGACAGCAGTAACCTCTTTCTTCCTAGCTCCAATGTCTTCTTCTTCCTCAGTTATGTGCTACAACTGAGTGTGAGTGAGTGTGTACTAAATAGGGATGCTAGTTCTCTATTTATACTAATTCCTGACTTGACTAAACCCAACTAGGGCCGACTTCACTAAGTGAGTCTAATAGCCCTAGTGCCCCGGAACTGCGGGGACTTTAACCCTTACACAATAGGAGGGTTACCCACCTTGAATTGACATTACTTGTTTACATTATAGAAACTCCTGATAGGAACATCGGGGCATGACATGACTCAAGTACATTACAAATACATCTCGGAATAAACATCGGGCTGCAATACATAAGAAATACAAGTGAATACATTCCAAAGTTACATATACATCAACATTCCCTCTTAACTAGGAAGGTATTCTCTCTACACAATTTTTCAGCACAATTCTTCTTCTCTGTATCATCTAGGTCATCGTCAAGTTCTCGTCATCTTCATCTTCAATTCATCTTCATCTGGATTTGGATCATCATCACTGGATCTGGATCATCATCACTCGATCTGGATCATCACTTGATTTGGATCATCACGGGGTCATCATGATATGTGCTATCTCATGATTCTTCTCGTCACATGAAGTTCTACAGAGCCAGCCCTTTTTCATGCTAGTTGTAGGCCTACCTCCTTGTAGGTATTTGGTAGCCCTTATATTTGACCCTAAGTCAGAATGGCCAGCCCTCACATCTGACCTTGACTCGTCAGAAAGGCACAACACTTACATCTGACCTTGACTTGTTAGAAAGGCACTCAGTCCTAGACTGAGGGTTCCTGGTAAATGACCAGGTGCCTCCATTCAGAGAATGGCAGTAGCCCTTACATCTGACCCTAATTCATAATGGCTAGCACTCACATCTGACCTTAACTCATCAGAATGGCAGTATCCCTTACACCTGATCATGTAGGAACTAATCCTACAGTCACATCAGAATGGCCAACACTCACATCTGACCTTGACTCATCAGAAAGGAAGTAGCCCTTACATCTGATCATGTAAGAACTAATCCTATAGTCACATTATAATGTCCAGCACTCACATTTGACCTTGACTCGTCAGAAAGGCGATAGCCCTTACATCTGATCATGTAGGAACTAATCCTACATCAGAATGGCCAGCACTCACATCTGACCTTGACTCGTCAGAAAGGCGGTAGCCCTTACATCTGATCATGTAGGAACTAATCCTACAGTCACATCAAAATGACCAGCACTCACATCTAACATGGAAGGAAGCAATCCTCTCACCATGACAGAATGGAAGCAACCCTTATATCTGATCAAGTGGGAGCACATCCCTCAATCACATCAGAATGGCCATGCACTCACATCTGATCATGTAATACTACATCTTACAATCGTATCAGAAAGGCCCTCAGTCCTAGACCAAGTATTTCTGGTAACTAACTAGGCACCTCCATTCCAAGAATGGAAATAGCCCTTATGATCATGTAGGAACCAATCCTACAGTCATATCAGAATGGCTCAACACTGATATCTGACATGGAAGGAAACAATCCTCTCACCATGATAGAATGGTTCAGCCCTTACATCTGACGTACTCATCAGAATGGCTTACGGACTCATCACTTCCCCTTGGAAGGGACCTCGATCTAGAGAACACCAAGCTTCTCCCTGAAGTACTCAAAATTCACTCTAGCCAATGGCTTCATCAACACATCAGCTATCTAATCGTCCGTCTCAACATACTGGAGCTTCATTGCTCCCCTCTACACCATATCCCTGATATAGTGATACTTGATCTCGATATGCTTCCACTTTTCATGGAACACTGGGTTCTCCGATAACTTCACACAACTCTGGTTGTCACAATGTATACAAGTAGCATCCAACTGGAGATCAAATAAATCACACATTATCTTTCTGAGCCATACTGCCTCACAACTAGCTGAACAAGCTACGACATACTCTACTTCAGCTGTACTTAGTGCCACACAGGATTGCTTCCTGCTAAAACAAGAGATCACACCTGATCCCATACTGAAACAACATCCTGAAGTGCTGTTCCTATCAATGCCACTGCCTACCCAATCTAAATCAACATAATCATCTAGGTTAATATTCTAATTTGCATCATACTTGAGCCCATAATCAACTGTACCTCTTAGGCATCTCAGAATATTCTTTGCAGCAATCAAGTGAACATGTCTCGGATCTGTCAAGAACTGGCTCAAGGTGTTCACAGCAAAGCAAATATCTGGTCTCGTGTTCATCAGGTACATCAAGGACCCAATCATCCGATGATACATTGTGGCATCAACCTCTTCTGATGAAGCATCACTCAATAGCTTCAGGTTCGATTCCATGGGTGTGGTCATGGCCTTGCAATCCATCATCCCAAATCTCTTCAGGATCTCTACCGTATATTTCCCTTATCCTAGGGAAATCCCACCTGCACTCTGCCACACCTCCATGCCTAGAAAATAATGCATCATACCCAAGTCCTTCATTTCGAACTTAGCAACAAGATTTCTCTTTGTATCAACAATAAACCCATCCATACCTGTTACAAACAGATCATCTACATTCAGTAGGAGCATCACTGGGTTTCCATCTTCAACCTTGTAGTAAAGGTTGGAATCTACTTTACTCTTGGTAAAGCCCAAACTAGATAGAAAGCTTTCAATTCTGCTGTACCATGTCCTGGGTGCCTGTTTCAAACCATACATGGCTTTCTTCAATCTACATACATGAGACTCGCTGTCATGTGTCTCAAAACCGAGTGGCTGCTCCACATACACTTCCTCTTCTACTACACCATTCAAGAAAGTAGTCTTGACATCCATTTGGTGTATCTTCCATTTCATCACTGCAGCCAGACCAAGTACTGATCTGATGGAAGTGTATCTGGCTATAGGTACAAAGGTTTCTTCATAATCTATTCCTTCTTTCTGGGAGAAACCATGAGCAACGAATCTTGCTTTATATTTTTCTATGCTACCATCTGCAGCATGCTTGATCTTGTAGATCCATTTGGAAGTTACAACCGACTTCCCTTCTGGTCTTGGGACAACATCCCAAACATCATTATTCATGATCGATTGATACTTTTCGATCATAGCATCCTTCCATTCTTTCCATTCTTCCACTTCTTCATAATTGGAAGGTTATTTATCGATGAAATCACATAGTAATACTACATACCCGGAGAAGGATCTGGTCCTCTTTCTTTCTCTGTGATTCTCTTCTGGACCCCCATATCTTTTTGCACCTTGCATAGCTTCTCGTACCCAAGCAGGTTTCCTCTTATGAGGATTATTCTCTGGAGGTGGATCTACAGGTTCTTGAGGTTCTTCAAATTCTCGATCTTCTTTTCGAGCTTCTTCATTCATGGTTGTATCATGAATTCTGGGTGCTTCTGCTTCTATAGGTTCTTCAACAAGTCTCTTTTTGTATTTGTTGTAAGCTGAGTCTTCATCAAATGTCACATCCTTGCTGATGTCAATCTTCTTGAATCCTAGGAAGTATATTCTATAAGCCTTTGAGATTTCAGAGTATCCCACAAATATACCCTTCTTTCCTGAAGAATCTAATTTAGTCCTCTTCTCTTTTGGAATGTGTATGTACACTGGACAACCGAATATTCTGAGTGTTGATGTAATTGTAACTTCAGAATGTATTCACTTGTATTTCTTATCTATTGTAACCCGATGTTTATTCCGGGATGTTCTTGTGTCATGTCATGCCCCGATGTTCCTATCGGGAGAATATATAATGTAAACAAGTCATGTCAAATCATTGTGGGTAACCCTCCTATTGTCTAAGGGTTAAAGTCCCCGCAGTTCTGGGGCACTAGGGTTATTAGAATCGCCTAGTGAAGTCGGCCCTAGTATGGTTTTAGTCATGTTGAGATTAGTATAAATAGAGAGTTGGACTCTCTATTTAGCACACAACTCATACACACTCAAGTGTAGCGCATAGTTGAGGAAGAGAAAGACACTGGGGCTAGAGGAAAGAGCTTACTGTTGTCGGGAGATTGTATTACTAGTTTCACTTTGGTGCTGATTCTATCTCTGAGGAAGTTGCAGGGTTTTATCCATTTATGGTTTCCCTGAGTAACACTATGTTCATTGTCTCTTGTGTTTGATTGTTGTGCTTGTTGTTCTCTTGGTTAAATATCCTAATGATATGCTAGCTTAATGTTGAAAAACTAACATGGTATCAGAGCTAACTTGAGAATAAGACACTGTGTAGCTGTGGGAACTAGGGCTTCCTATTTTGTGGATCTCTCTCCACATATTTTCAGCAAAAGTAAGGTGGAATAACTCTCCTCCCTAGGGCGCATCTTTTTGTCAAAGCAGAATCCAATTCTGAGCTTTTTCAGTTTTGGACCCAACTTTGCTACCAAAAATTAGGGATTTTCATAGAAGAGGAATTTTTCAGTGAGCCCAGGACTGAATTGATCTCCTCCCCAAAATAAAAGTTAGGGATCACTTTCAAAGCATTTGGTTGGAAAAAACTCCAGAAAAGCAAAACCCTAATCTGCTCCTGAACGAGTACTACAGGATTTCAGCTTCAAATCCAGATCTGACATCTTGACCTTGTAAGATCTAAATATTTTGTATTCCCATTTGAGGTTCTCAGTTAAGATGTCTCATCATACCAAGCTTGATGAAAATCTTGAGGGAGCTGATAAATTCCGAGCTTGGAAGTATAGGATCTCCCTGGTCCTAGAAGAAAATGAGTTGGACTCCTATATCCAGGAGGAGGTTCTAGTTCCATAGGGAGATGAGGCCAAGGCCTTACATAGGAAGAAGTTGGTTATGGTAAAGAGGATCATTGCTAATTCTAATGAGGATCACCTCATTCTATAGGTGTCCTCTCTCAAGACACCTAAATCCATGTTTGATTCCTTAACCAAATTGTTTGAAGGGAAGAACATCAATCGGAAGATGACTCTAAGGAACCGGTTGAAGAATGTCAAGATCTAGAATGAGGAGACCATCCAGTCATACTTCACAAGGGTCTCCCAGATCAAAGAACAACTAGAAGCTATAGATGAAGAAGTGGAGAATGCAGAAATTGTGATGACAACATTGAATGGCCTCCCTAGGTCATGGGGTTCTTTCATCCAAGGAATTTGTGCTAAAAAGAAGTTGGGCGAGTTCAGTAGACTATGGGAATAATTCTCTCAAGAAGAATCTCGGATAGCTGCTCAAGAAGAAAAGATGGGAAGTGAAGATCAATCTCTCACAGTACACTCCAAGAAAGGAAGAAGAGAAAGTCATCATCACCAAGTAAGCATTCTCATCATAAAAATAACTTTATGAGAAGGGATCCATCCAGACTCAGATGTTATACATGCAATGAAATAGGACACTTTGCTAAAAACTGTCCTAAGAATAAGAATGGATCCAAGAAGTTGAGGAACTCCAAAAGAAGACATCATGCTCACACTACTGAGGATGATGATCCTCCCAAGAAGAGAGTAAACTTAAGAAAGTGAAGACTCTTCAAGTGAAAATGAATATGTTGTGATCTCCGCTCTCATGGGAACTGTCACACATGGAAGCAAAGATTGGCTTATTGACATTGGGGCTTCCAAGCACATGACAAGTTTCAAGGAATCCTTTGAGAAACTATCCGAACATAAATCACCCCATAATGTGAAGCTTGGGGATGACTACCAATATCCCATAAAAGGTAGCGGTGAATCCTCCTACAAGCTAGACTCCAGAAAATCTATAAAAATGAAAGATGCCTTTTTTGTACTAGGATTGAAGAAGAATCTCCTATCCATATCAGAATTGGATGCAAAATGTATGAGGGTTGCATTTGTAGATGGCCAAGTCATCATGTGGCCAAGAGGAAAGACTATTGATGATGAAATAGTGATTGGAGAACAAGAAGGAGGCTTATACAAGCTGAAGGGCCATCTAGAACAAGCTATGGTCCATGACACAGTAGAGCCAAATGAACTTTGGCACAAAAGGATTGCACATGTGTATTACAGAGCACTACCACTTGCAAGCAAATCTATTGAAGGTCTTCTAGAAATTCAAGAAAAACATGAAGGGGTCTGCAAAGGATGTGCGAAAGGAAAGAATACAAAGAGGACATTTCCAAGTAGCGAGAGCAAGGCAAAAGGAATCTTGGAAATCATCCACCCCTATGTATGCGGACCAATGTCATCAAGCTCACTAAGCGGGTATGTATACTATGTTTCTTTCATTGATGATTTTTCTAGGAAGACATGGATTTACTTCATGAAGAACAAAGATGAAGTTTTTAGCAAGTTCAAGGAATTCAAAGCCTTGATCAAGAATCACACAGAAAAGAAGATCAAGACCTTTTGATCAGATAATGGTGGATAATTCACATCAAATGAATTCAAAGACTTATGCAAAGAATCAGGGATTAAGAGGGAGTTGTCCACTCCTTACAATCCACAACAGAACGGGGTTGTAGAAATGAAGAATAAAACCATCATGGAAGCTACAAGAGCAATTCTTCATGATCAAGATCTTCCCATGCATCTATGGGTAGAAGCAGCCAGAACAACAATGTATGTACAGAACCGTACTCCACACAGAGTACTCGAGAACAAGACTCCTGAAGAAGTATTCTCCGGCAAGAAACCAAAATTCAGCCATCTCAGAATATTCGGCTATCCAGTGTACATACACATACCAAAATAAAAGAGAACAAAACTAGATCCTTCAGGAAGTAAGGGTATATTTGTGGGATACTCTAAAAGCTCGAAGGCTTACAGAATATACTTCCTAGGATACAAGAAGATAAACATCAACAGGGATGTAATATCTGATGAAGACACAACTTACAACAAATCTAAAAAGAGACCTGCTGAAGAAACTGAAGAAGCAGAAGCACCCAAAATTCATGATACAACCATGAATGAATAAATTCAAGAAGAAGATCGAGAATTTGAAGAACCACAAAGACTTGTAGATCCACCTCAGGAGAAGAATCCTCACAAGAGGAAACCTGCTTGGGTACAAGAAATTATCCAAGGTGCGGAAAGATATGGGGCTCCAGAAGAGAATCACAGAGAAAGAAAGAGAACCAAATCTTGTTCCAGATATGTAGCTTTACTATGTGATGTTATCAATAAATAACCTTCCAACTATGAAGAAGTGGAAGAACGAAAAGAATGAAAGGATGCTATAACCGAAGAGTATCAATCGATCATGAAGAATGATGTTTGGGATGTTGTCCCAAGACCAAAAGGGAAGTCAGTTGTAACTTCCAAATGGATCTACAAGATCAAGCATGTTGCAGACGGTAGCATTGAAAAATATAAGGAAAGATTTGTGGCTTATGGCTTCTCACAGAAGGAAGGAATAGATTATGAAGAAACCTTTGCTCCTGTGGCCAGATACACTTCCATCAGAATAGTACTTGCATTGGTTGCAGTAATGAAATGGAAGATACACCAAATGGATGTCAAGACTGCTTTCTTGAATGGTGTAGTGGAAGAGGAAGTGTATGTAGAACAACCACTCGGTTTTGAGACACATGACAGAGAGTCTCATGTGTGCAGATTGAAGAAAGCCCTATACGGTTTGAAACAGACACCCAAGACATGGTACGACAGAATTGACAGCTTTCCATTCAGTTTGGGCTTTACCAAGAGTAAAGCAAATTCCAACCTTTACTACAAGGTTGAAGATGGAAACCCAGTGATGCTTCTACTCTATGTAGATGATCTGTTTGTAACAGGTATAGATGGGTTGATTGCTGATATGAAGAGAAATATTGCTGTCGAGTTTGAAATGAAGGACTTGGGTATGATGCATTATTTTCTAGGTATGGAGGTGTGGAAGAATGCAGATGGAATCTCCCTCCGACAAGGGAAGTATGCAGTAGAGATCTTGAAGAGGTTTTGGATGATGGATTGCAAGGCTATGGCCACACCTATGGCATTGAACCTGAAGCTATTGAGTGATGCTTCATCAGAGACGGTTGATACCATGATCTATCATCAGATGATTGGGTCCTTGATGTACCTGACAAACATGAGACCAAACATTTGCTTTGCTGTGAACACCTTGATCCAGTTCTTGACAGATCTAAGACATGTTCACTTGATTACTACAAAGCACATTCTGAGGTACTTGAGGGGTACAATTGATTATGGGCTCAAGTATGAGGCGAATCAGAAGATTAACCTGGAGGGTTATGTTGATTCAGATTGGGTAGGCAGTGCCATCGATAGGAAAAGCACTGCAGGTTGTTGCTTTAGTATGGGATCAGGTGTGATCTCTTGGTTTAGCAGGAAGCAATCTTGTGTGGCACTGAGTATAGCTGAAGCAGAGTATGTTGCATCTTGTTCATCTAGTTGTGAGGCAGTATGGCTGGGGAAGCTACTGTCTAATTCATTTGATCTCCAGATGGATGCCACTTGTATACATTGTGACAACTAAAGTTTCGTAAAGTTGTTAGAGAATCCAGTGTTCCATGACAAGTCGAAGCATATTGAGATCAAATATCACTATATCAGAGATATGGTGCAGAAGGGAGCAGTGAAGCTCCAGTATGTTGCAACAGAGGAACAAATAGATGATGTATTGATGAAGGCATTGGCTAGGGTGAAGTTCAAGTACTTCAGGGAGAAGCTTGGTGTTCTCCAGATAGAGGTTTCCTCCAAGGGAAAGTGATGAGTCCCATAGCCATTCTGACATGGTGAGAGGATTGGTTCCTTCCATGGTCAGATGTAAGGGCTAAGCCATTCTGTCATGGTGAGACGATTGGTTCCTTCCATGTCAGATATGAGTGCTGAGATCCATAGCCATTCTGACGAGTAGGTCAGATATAAGGGATGAGCCATTCTGTCATGGTGAGAGGATTAGTTCCTTCCATGTCAGATATGAGTGCTGGCCATTCTATCGAGTAGGACATATGTAAGGGAAACTGCCATTCTTCTGGAGAATGGAGGCGCCTGGTCAATTACCAGGTAGCTCAGTCTAGGACTGGGCACCATTCTGATATGACGGTAGGATTGGTTCTTACAGGATTGGATGTGAGTGCACTCCTTTTCGAACATGCAGATGGATTGGTTCCTTGTATGTGTCGAATGTAAGTGTAGATCCTTTCTTTGATCACGTGTTGATCAGATATAAGTGCTAAGCCTTTCTTCGATAATGTGTTGATCAGATATAAGTGACATGCCTTTCTTCGATCATTGGTTGATCAAATCTAAGTGCAGTTCCTTTCTTCGATTATTGGTTGATCAGATGTAAGTGCAGGAGGCTTTTGTCATGGACGATTGGTTCCTCGCATAACCAAGTGTAAGTGCTGGGCCTTTCTTCAATCATTGGTTGATCAGATGTAAGTGTTGGGCCTTTCTGACAGGGTTGTGGGCTATGTTACCACATGGTCAGATGTGAGTGCTGGGCATTTCCTTTCTGATATGATTATAGGATTAGTTCCTACATGATCAGATGTAAGTGCTGGGTGAAGACCTACATGTTGGCTAGGCCTACATCCAGCATGAAAAAGGGTTGGCTTTGTAGAACTTCCTGTGATGAGAAGAATCATGAGATAGCACCTGTGAAGATTCAGTATTGATGATCCAGCAGAGATGATCCAGATCAAGAGATGATCCAGATCCAGTGATGATCTAGATCCAGTGATGATGATCCAGATCCGGTGATGATGATCCCTATTGAGTGATGATCCAGATCCAGTGATGATGATCCAGATCGAGTCATGATCCAGATCCAGAGACAAAGATGACTTGAAAACAAAGAATACTTGAAGATGAAGAAGACTTGAAGAATGTAGATGACAAGAAGATCCAGAGAAGAAGACCAGTGATGAAAATTGTGTCGAGAGAATACCTTCCTAGTTAAGAGGGAGTGTTGATGTAATTGTAACTTTGGAATGTATTCACTTTTATTTCTTATCTATTGTAACCTGATGTTTATTCCGGGATTTTCTTGTGTCATGTCATGCCCCGATGTTCCTATCGGGAGAATCTATAATGTAAACAATTCATGTCAATTCATTGTGGGTAACCCTCCTATTGTCTAAGGGTTAAAGTCCCCGCAGTTCTGGGGCACTAGGGTTATTAGACTCACCTAGTGAATTCAGCCCTAGTATGGTTTTAGTCATGTCGGGATTAGTATAAATAGAGAGCTGGACTCTCTATTTAGCACACAACTCATACACACTCAAGTGTAGCGCATAGTTGAGGAAGAGAAAGACACTGGGGCTAGAGGAAAGATCTTACTGCTGTCGAGAGATTGTCTTACTGTTTTTGGGTTTCACTTTGGTGCTGATTCTATCTCTGAGGAAGTTGCAGGGTTTTCTCCATTTATGGTTTCCTCGAGGAAAAACACTATGTTCATTGTCTCTTGTGTTTGATTGCTATGCTTGTTGTTCTCTCAGTTAAAGATCCTAATGATATGCTAGCTTAATGTTGAAAAACTAACACTGAGATGGCTAACTTCTGGTTTCTTGCCGGAGAATACTTATTTAGGAGTCTTGTTCTCGAGTACTCTGTGTGGAGTACGATTCTGTACATACATCGTTGTTCTGGCATCTTCTTCCCAAAGATGCATAGGAAGATCTTGATCATGAAGCATAGCTCTTGCAGCTTCCATGATAGTTATGTTCTTCCTTTCTGCAATTCCATTTTGTTGTGGATTATAAGGAGTGGACAACTCCCTCTTAATCCTTGAGTCTTTGCATAACTCTTTGAATTCATTTGATGTGAATTCTCCACCATTATCTGATCGAAAGGTCTTGATATTATTTTCTGTGTGATTCTCGATCAAGGCTTTGAATTCCTTGAACTTGCTGAATACTTCATCTTTGTTCTTCATGAAGTAAATCCATGTCTTCCTAGAAAAACGTCAATAAAAGAAACATAATATACATACCCTCTTAGTGAGCTTGATGACATTGGACCGCATACATCGAAGTGAATGATTTCCAATATTCCTTTCGCTTTTCTTTCGCTACTTGGAAATGTCTTCTTTGTATTCTTTCCTTTCGCACATCCTTTGCATACTCCATCATGTTTTGCTTGAATTTATGGAAGACCTTCAACAACTTTTCTTGCAAGTGGTAGTGCTCTGTAATGCACATGTGCAAGCCTTCTATGCCAAAGTTCATTTGGCTCTACTGTGTCATGTATCAAGGCCTGTTCTGGATGGCCCTTCAATTTGTATAGTCCTCCTTCTTGTTGCCCAATCACTACTACATCATTAATAGTATTTCCCTTTGGTCACATGGTGACTTGGCCATTTATAAATGCAACCCTCATGCCTTTTAATGCATCTAATGCAGATATGGAGAGGAGGTTCTTCTTGAGTCCCGGTACAAACAATACATCTTGCATCTTCATAGACTTCCAGAGTCTAGCTTATAGGGGGATTCCCCACTACCTTTTATTGGATATTGGTAGTCATATCTAAGTTTCACCTTGTGAAGTGATTCATGTTATGAAAGTTTCACAAAGGAATCTTTGAATCCTGTCACATGTTTGGAAGCCCCACTGTCTATAAGCCAATCATTGCTTCTGTGTGTGATGTTTCCTGTGAGAGCATAAATCAAGACATATTCTTCATCACTTGAAGAGTCTTCACTTTCATATCTGGTTCTCTTCTTGGATGGTTTATCATCCTATGTAGCATGAGCATGATGTCTTCTCTTGTTTCCCTTTTTCTTATTTTGCATTTTAGGACAATCTTTTGCAAAGTGTCCTACTTCATCACATGTGTAACATCTGCTTCTAGAAAAATATTTTCTAGGGTTATTTTTATATAAATGCTTACCTTTGGAGTGATGAGAACTTATTTTGCTTTTCTTAGAATGAACTGTGAGGGCTTGATCTTCACTTCCCATCTTTTCTTCTCGAGCTGCAATCCGAGCTTCTTCTTGAGAGCATTCTTCCCATAGTCTACTGAACTTGACTAACTTATTTCTGGCACATATCCCTTGAATAAAGGAGTCCCATGATCTAGGGAGACCATTCAAGGTGGTCATCATAACCTCTGCATTCTCCACTTATTCATCTACTACCTCCAGCTGTTCCTTGATCTGAGAGACCCTTGTAAAGTAAGATTGGATGGTCTCATCATTCTGGATCTTTACATTCTTTAGTTGGTTTCTCAGAGTCATCTCCTAGTTTATATTCTTCCCTTCAAACAATTTGGTTAGGGCATCAAACATAGCTTTAGGTGTCTTTAGGGAGGACACTTGTGGTATGAGGTGATCCTTGATTGAATCAGCAATGATCCTCTTTGCCATAACCATATTCTTCTTGTGTGAGGCCTTATCCTCATGTCCCTCTGGAACTGGAACTTCCTCATTGATATAGGAGTCCGACTCATTTTCTTCCAGGACCAGGGGGATCCTATACTTCCAGGCTTAGAAGTTATCAGCTCCCTAAATATTTTCATCAAGCTTGGTATGATGAGACATCTTAACTGAGAACCTCAAATGGAAATAAAAAAGATTTATATCTTACCAGTTCAAGATGTTGGATCTGGATTTGGAGCTGAAATTCTGCAGTGCTGGTTCAGGAGCAGATTAGGGTTTTGCTTTTTCAGAGTTTTTTCCAACCAAATGCTTTGATATTGATCCCTAACTTTGATTTTGAGGAGGATATCAATCCAGGCCTAGGCTCACTGAAAAAATCCACTTCTATGAAAATCCCTAATTTCTAGCAACACTGTCGGGTCCAAAACTGAAAGACCTCAGAATTGGATTCTGCTACGACAGAAAGATTCACCCTAAGGATGAGAGTTATTCCAACCTTCTCTTGCTAAAAATATATGGAGAGAGATCCACAAAGTAGGAATCCCTAACTCCCACAGCTGCAAAGTGTCTTCTTCTCAGGTTAACTTTGACACCATGTTAGATTTTATCATTCAAGCTAGAATTATGTTAGGATATTTTAACTGAGAGAATAACAAGTACAAAAATCAAACACAAGAGACAATGAACACAGTGTTTTTCCTTGGGGAAACCATAAATGGAGAAAACCCCACAACTTCCTCAGAGATAGAATCAACACCAAAAGTAAAACCCCAAAACAGTAAGATGATCTCCCGATAGCAGTAACCTATTTCTTCCTAGCCCCAGTGTCTTCTTCTTCCTCAACTATGCTCTACAACTGAGTGTGAGTGAGTGTGTACTAAATAGGGAGGCTATATCTCTATTTATGCTAATTTCTGACTTGACTAAACCCAACTAGGGCCAACTTCACTGGGTGAGTCTAATAACCCTAGTGACCCGGAACTATGGGGACTTTAACCCTTAAACAATAGGAGGGTTACCCTCCTTGACATGACATGACTTGTTTACATTATAGAAACTCCCGATAGGAAAATCGGGGCATGACATGACTCAAGTACATTACAAATATATCCCAGAATAAACATCGGGTTACAATACATAAGAAATACAAGTGAATACATTCCGAAGTTACATATACATCAACAAATTTGTATAAGCCTCCCTCTTTCTCTCTAATTACTACTGGATCATCTATAGTCTTTCCCTTTGGCCACATAAGGACTTGGCCATATACAAATGAAACCCTCATACATTTTGCATCCAATGCAGATATGGAGAGAAGATTCTTCTTTAGTCCTAGTACAAACAATACATCTTTCATCTTCATAGATTTTCCAGAGTCTAGCTTATATGAAGCTTCACCACTACCTTTTATGGGATACTGGTAGTCATCCCCAAGTTTCACTTTGTGGGGTGACTCATGTTCGGATAGTTTCACAAAGGATTCTTTGAATCCTATCATAGGCTTGGAAGCCCCATTATCTATGAGCCAATCATTGCTTCCATGTGTAATAGTTTCGGTGAGGGCAGAAATCAAAACATACTCTTCATCACTTGAAGAATCTTCACTTTCTTCTTTGACTCTCTTCTTGGGAGGTTCATCATCCTTTGTAGTGTGAGCATGATGTCTTGTTTTGTTTTCCTTATTCTTGTGAGAGCCACCTTTATTTATGGGAAAATATCTGGCGACGTGTCCTTTCTCATCACATGTATAGCAACTGAATTTAGATAGATCTCTACTAGATATTCTAGGGTTATCTTTCTTATTCTAGTGAGAATGATTACCTTTGAGATGATGGTGGTCCCTTTTGATTTTCTTGGTGTGTGTTCTGAGAGCTTGATCTTCATTTTCCATGTTTTCTTCTCGAGCTACTATTCGAGCTTCTTCTTGTGATAATTCCTCCCACAGCGTACTGAAAGTGATTAACTTTTTTCTAGCACAAATTCCTTGAATAAAGGAGTCCCATGACCTAGGGAGACCATTCAAGGTGGTCATCACAATTTCTCCATTCTCTACTTCTTCTTCTTCTTCAAATTCAAGTTGTTATTTTATTTGAGAGACCCTTGTAAAGTATGACTATATGGTCTCTGCATTCTGGATCTTTACATTCTTCAACTGATTTCTCAAAGTCATCTTCTGATTTATATTCTTCCCTTCAAATAGCTTGGTCAAGGAATCAAACATCTCTTTAGGTGTCTTTAGGGAAGACACATGTGGTATAAGGTTATCCTTGATAGAATCAACAATAATCCTCTTGTCCTTGACCAATTTCTTCTTGTGTAAGGCTTTAGCCTCATCTCCCTCTAGAACTGGAACCTCTCCACTTATGTAGGTGTCCAATTCATTTTCTTCAAGAATAAGTGAAATCCTATACTTCCATGCTCGGAAGTTATCATCTCCTTCAATATTTTCATCAATCTTGGTGTGATGAGGCATCTTTAATGAGAACCTAAAATGGAAATACAAAATATTTGTATCTTACCAATTTGAGATGCCGGAATTGGATTTGGAGTTGATCTTTTGCAGTGCTGATTTTTTGGTCCAGGGTCAATTTAGGGTTTGACTTTGTCAGAGTTATACTCAACCAAAAACTCCGATCTTAGTCTCTAAATTTCGATTTTGAGGAGGAGAGAAATCCTATGCTGGGTTCATTCAAAAATTTCACTTCTGTGAAAAGCCTTAATTTCTCGCAGTAGTGACAGGTCAAAAACTAAAAATGCTTGGAATCAGATTCTTCTTTGATAGAAATATGTGCTCTTCAATGGAGAGTTAGCCTAGCCTTCGTTTGCTAATGATCCGTGGAGAGAGACCTAAAAGGTAAGAATCCCTAGCTTCTACAGCTTCATAGTGTCTTCTTCTCAGGTTAGATATGATACCATGTTATATTTTTATCATTTAATCAATATGATCTAGGATCTTATATGAGAGAATAACATGCACAAAAATAATCACAAGAGACAAGAGACACAAAGAATTTTCCTCGGGGAAACCATAAATAAGAGAACCCCAAAAATTCCTCAGAGATAGAATGAGCACCAATAGCAAAAGTAAGACCCAAAAGTACAAAGATGATCTTCGACAGTTGTTCTCTCTCTCACTTGTGTGAGCTAATCCTCTCTCACTCATGCGCTATTGTTGAGTGAGTGTGTGTTTCAAATAGAGAGTCTCACTCTCTATTTATACATGTTTTCCACTTAACATTTACTCTACAGGGCCAAATTCTCTAGGAGAGTCTAATAACCCTAATATACAACTCAAATGTGGGGTCTATTTCCCCAACTTCCAACATAGGGTTAACCTCAATGACTTTACATCACTTTATTATATTAATGACTGTCTCGATCAGAGGAACAAACATCTCCGTCGGGGTACAATGAAATACAATAAGAAATATACAAATGAATACATTTCAAAGTTACAAATACATCAACACAAATTGGTGTCTATATTGGTTGTGACCTTAAATATATATTATTATTATATCAAATGAATTATCATTGAACATCTCAAATACTTTTAATAATCGTAAAAACTTTCATTTATTGATTATACAAAATTATTTTAAAAAGAACAGAAAGTTTAAATCACATTTAATATGTATCTTTCAAGGATTTTAAAATGGGTTACACATCATCTACAAGTATTTTCCAACCAGATCTTCATAATTATAATCCTTTGTTATAATATAAATATGTTTATCATCACATACATTACTTTCTTTAGAATCATGCATAAAAATTGCGGTTCTACAATCATAATACCATTAAATACAATGTTTCAGAATATTTACAAACTTGATTTAATATTAGTTGAACAATAGGGTATAGCTTAGGTGGTAGAGAGGAGAAATATTATCCTCCATACTCACTTTCAAACCACACTTGTGGCACATATGACCTTCATGAGCCAATTGTTGACTAAGACTATCAATGTATTGTCTATCTCATTCTCAGTTACAAGCTTGTGGGTGGGATGAGATGTTACATGTAGAAATTTTATTATTATTTAATATAAATCACAATTTCATAATTGTGTTTTTCATAAATCCCATTGTAATTATGATAGAAATATTTCAACTCAGTAAAATATGAGAAATACATAACTCTTTAATATTGGATTTCTATATATTGGACTCATGATATCGTTTGGTGGATCAAAAAATTATGGGATGGGACTATGACCCATCCTCCTATTTTTTCAATAGAACCTAGTGGTAGTTGACACTATTTATTTTCCCTGTTATCAATGACATAGTACAATTTTCTTGTAATATGATTAAAATATAAGGAGACAAAAAATTTCGAAGGCTATGGATCCTTGTTATGATTCATTTTATCTCTATACTGTTGGGAAGATATTGAATAACCATGTGTTGGACAATAATTATTGAGTCCCAGAACACCGTAATGTCCTTAATACTTAACTTTTTTGCTAAAAGGAATATTTTCCAAAGCACCAACAATTATGCTTGGTTGTTTATTGTTGTACCTAATTCCTAAGTGAATGAAGTTATTGGTTTTAATTTGGGGTTGTAGATAACCCCCTTCCCCAACACCTTCCACCCCTAAAATATCAAATGATATTAATAGATAGAAGCTTTAACATATTGATGATACAAAACTCTTTTTTGAAAGGTAGACAATTTCAGTTACATTTAATCTGTATTTTTCAAGCCTTTTAAAACGGGTTACATATCATTTACAAGTACTTGTGATTAATGTAGACCTTCATAATTATAACTCTTTGTAATAATATAATTATTTTCATCATTGCATAGAATCATTTCCTTGCGATTAGTGTGACATGAATTGTGTTGCTATAATCATAATACCATTACATACAATATTTTAGAACATTTACCCAAATTAGTTAATATAAGGTGTTCAATTGGGTTGATATTAGGTGGTTGAGAGAAGAAATGTTATCATCCCCACTTGGTTTCTAATCCCACTTGTGACATGCATGCTCTTCATGAGTTAATTGTCGAATGGGGTTGGTATGGTGCCGACCATTTCATTCTCACTTATGGGCTTGAGGGTGGGGCAAGATGTTATATGTCAAAAATTTAATTTAATATCGGGAACATTTCATTATTGTTTTTTCATAAATCCCACTGTATTATGACACAAATTATTGCAACATAGTGAAATCTAAAATATATATAACATTCATAAATATTGTATTATTATAATAAGTTGCAAATCAATACTTGTAAAAGTTTTAATTAATTAATTTTTGTTTAGATGGAAATACTATAAAAATATTAAAAACATTATTGAATTTCTCAGTTATAACCAAATATAAAAGATCTAATTAATAATATAAAACACCATCTCACGTAGAAAATATTAGAGTTAAAAGTATTGATTATATTATTTAAAATAGTTTCATGTTTTTTACAATAGATCTCACATCATTGGTAACATTGAAATGTAGCAAGAATTAACACTATCTATCTAACAAGTATGTATCATTCACATCATCACAATTATAACATTTTGTAGTTGCATAGTTCCTATCATCTTTACAAAAATGTTTTTCTTTTGAATCTTCTACAATCACTATGCTTATAACATCATATGCACTCTTAAAGATTTCCCATTTTTTTAAGGTTTTATATTGTTGGGCCTAGGGAAACATAGGCAATTTTTAGTTAGGATTCTACCCAAGTATGAAAAGAGTTAGGTCGCAAGAATTAAAACAAGCTACGACAAAAGTAGAGAAGGAATAACAAAAGAAAGATGAAGGAAAAGGAGTTGCGACTGAAGCAATCACGAAAGGAAGGAAGGAAGGAAGGACAATGTAGAATAAGTAGTAAGGAAGGAGGATGTGACATAAGAGGAACAAAATCATACAAAGAAGAAATAGATAAGGAAAGAAGTAGTCAAAGAGGAAGTTGCGACAACAAAAGAAGAGAGTTCACGACAAAATAGATGTCGTGACTGAAGGAAAGTATGCGAGAAATAAATATGTGACAGAATAAACCATGTCAGAAGGCGTGAAGTGACCCAACGACTAGAAATATACAGTTCAGAAATAGATTGTGTACGAGGTCGGTTAGATTCAGAGGAAGCCGCACATATGAAAGCATCTTTGTAAGTCAGGTTGTTAGTGCCTACTGACATGTGTCGATAGAATAGGAAATACAACTTGTTGGATAACTGTATGAATTCGGCTAAGAGTGACATGTAAGATTCTATAAAAGGAGGAATTCAATCTGTATGCGGATTACACTCTCTGGTCATTTAGATAGATACACTTTGGTCATTTGATCATTTGTGGCATCTGGTCATTATTAGCTTATGTAAGTTTTGTTGAGCCATAGAGAGGATTCAAAGACCCTGTAGCTAAGTGCGTAGGAGTGTAGAAGAGATTGAGTTGATCCAAGCTGTGTGTGGATTGACAGTAGATTCATAGAGGAAGTTGAGTCTATCCAGGATGTGTGCAGATCATCAGTAGAGTTAAGTAGAGAAAGAATAACGACAAAAGACCAGAGAGCATTAAAGTAGAAAGAGGTATGTATAGATAAGGGAAGAAAGATCTAGAGCAGAGTGTTTAGACAAAAGGGTGCCATATATTTCCCATGCCAAATGAAGAGTTCCTTTGTGGTTTTTCTCAGATGGGTTTCAATGTTAGATACTGTGTTATATGTGTGAATGATGAATGTGTTTGAGTCACATATATATGTTGTTGTGAATAAGTGGTTAGGTATTTTCTTATGAATGAGTTTATATGTATATGTCGTACTTTTATTATTAAATGTATCCATGCTGCATCGGGTTTATTGTAATAATACCAGTTGAAGGATGAGTTGTGTCGCAGCTTAATTGAGCATAATAAGTATATATACCCCTCCCACTAGCCTTTGTCGAGCACCTAGGTAGAATACCAAGGGACCATAAATCCCCCACTGAACAATGGAAACCTAGTTATGGAAGTTACCCATAGAAATATATCTCAGGTGAGACAACATCTGCATTGCAAGTGCTGTCGACTGAGCCTCGCTTTGTCGGGATTATATCTTATGCTTTGTTGCGCGCAAAGGAGGGAATGAACGTGGGTTGAAGAGAGGTCAAATGACAACAAATGGTTGTGTTGATGGGACCATGAGTGACTGTTGATATTAAATGAATCACATGCTGGTGTTGCAGGAGGGCACTACACAGGAAAAGCTATAGTGTGCAATATTTTGAAAGCAGAATTATGGTGTCCCACCATGCATGTGGATGCATGGGATCATTGTCGTAGCTATTATGTTTTCCAAAGGACTGGAAAGTTGTGACAACGAGATGAAATTCCATTGCTACCTAAAATAACTTTACGATAATTTGATAAATGGGACATTGATTTTGTGGGTCCTATTAGTCCAACATGAAAGCGCATTGGTGCACACTATATTATTACTTGGACCAATTACCTAACCAGATGTGTTGAAGTAGCCCCAGTAAAGGATTTTACTATTGTGAAGTTTTTATTTGAGAATGGCGTGACACAATTTAGATTCCCAAATATTTCAATAAGTGATCAAGGTACGCACTTTGTCAACCATTTGATTACATAATTCATAGAGGAATTCCAGATTCAGCATAAGAAGACAACACCTTATCACCCTAAAGTAAATGGAGATGTCAAATCCTTTAACAAAATTTTGGAGGATGCATTGACAAAGGTTTGTAAGGCCCGAAGAGATGACTAGGACCAAAAACTTTCAGCAATATTATGGGCATATCACATGACTTATAAGAAGTTGATAGTACAAACTCCATTTCAGTTGGTGTATGGACAACAAGTTGTGATTCCTATGGAGTGTATTGTCCTGAGCTTAAGAATAGTTGCGATCGTAGAAATGACAGATGTCAATGTTGTGGAAGAAAGATTGTTGCAACTTGTGTAGCTGGAAGAAGAACATTTTGTCGTAGGATTTCAACAAAATGTTGAAAAACAAAGGAAAAAAGTATGGCATGATTGACACATTGAGAAAAAATAGTTTCAGGTCAGAGGACTTGTTCTTATGTATGACAACAAAGTTTTCAAGTATCCATGACAGTTGAAAATACATTGGTTAGGACTGTATATCATAAAGGATATCACTTACGGAGGAGCAGTGAAATTGCAAAAGTTAGATGGAACATAAGTCAAAGGACTAGTGAATGGAAGTCGACTGAAGTCATATCAAGATAGCAGAGACTTGGTCGCATGAATAAAAAAAGAAAAAAAGAAAGAAAGAAAGAAATATAGGAAATCTTTTGTTTACAGGCCATTAGTCTGTCGCCGTAGAAATAAGTGAAGTCTTGCATACTCGATGTCTGGTGAAGACCAAATTTTCAGGCAAGGACACTTAGTCTGTCGCAAGAAAAGGACTATTGGAGGTAGAAAATAGGGTTCGTCTCGCAAAGACTGTAAAACTTGCATGCACAAAATTCATTGATGCAGTTATTATAGAAGACATGTTTACAGAAGCCAAGGTCATTAGACTTGGCGAGATAGAGGACGACCTTCACAAAAGGTCACGGAGCTCGAAGCACAGATAAAACCAAGCACACCCCTAGAGGTGTTGAAGGAATGAAGACAAGCAACGATAGAAGCTATGAAGAATATAGAAGAGGCAGAGGCACTATGTGCTAAGGTTTTTGACCAAGTCTCTTAGACTTGGGAATCCTTGATTGAAGACTTTGAACTAGAGAAAGTCGAAGAGGAGTTGCGCACATCTAAGATAGAAGTAACTCAGCTAAACAATGAGATGAAATAGTTACCCTTAACAAATAATATAGCTAAGGTTGCATAAATGAAGAAGCTCCAACAATAAGTGATGGTGATGCACGTGCAAAAACAACTAAAGGAAGATATAGTTGAAGAGTTGTAAGCCGAGGTAGAGCAGATTAAAGGAATTATTCAGCTTGTACATCATAGAGTACAGCGTGCAGTGGAAGCAACAAGACTCGTAAAATTGGAACAACTCAGTTTTGACCTTGTGGAAAACTTGCAGAAAGTAGAGGAAGATGTGCGACGAGAAACAAAAGAGATTGTGAAAATATTGCAATATTTTCAAAGCAAAGATGAAACAAGTCAAGAAATGTAAGAAAAGCTTTATGTGGCTCAGGACGAGCCACATGTGAGTGTTGGGGGGCTTATGGGCCTAGGAAAACATAAGCATAATTTAGTTAGAATTCTGCCCAAGTATGAAAAGGGTCTAGTCACAAGATGTAAAATAACTTGTGACACAAGTATAGAAGGAAGAACAAAAGAAAGATGAAAGAAAAGGAGCTATGTCAGAAGTAGTCATGGAAGGAAGTACAGGGTAGAAGAAGTAGTAAGGAAGGAGGATGCGACATAAGAGGAACATAAGCAAACAAAGAAGCAAGAACTAAGGAAAGAAGCAGTCGAAGAGGAAGCTGTGACAATAGAAGAAGATAGTTCGTGACAGAAGAGAAGCCACGATCAAAAGAAAGGATGTGACAAGTAAAGATGCGACGGAATAAACCATGTCAAAAGGCATGTAGTGGCGTAACAATTGGAAATAAACAGTTCAGAAAGATCGTGGGTATGAGGTCGGCTAGAGTCGGTGGAAGCCGCATGTATGAAAGCATCTTTGTAAGTCTGGTTGTTAGTGCCTAATAACATGTGTCGATAGAATAGGAAATACAATAGGTTGGATAACTGTATGAATTCTATACACTATGTTCATTTAAATAGATACACTATGTTCATTTGAGCCAGTGTGGCATATGGTCATTGTTAGATTATGTAAGTTGTGTTTTTTGTTTGTATCTTGAGTCATATAGAGGAGTCGAAGACCCTGCAGCTGAGTGTGCAGGAGTGTAGAAGAGATTGTGTCAATCCAGGCTATGTGCATATTGACAGTAGATTCATAGAGGAAGTTGAGACGATCCAGGATGTGTGTATATCATTAGTAGAGTTGAGTAGAGAAAGAATAATGGCAGAACACCAGAGAGAATGAGAGGAGAAATAATTCTATATAGATAAGGGAATAAATATCTAGAGCAAAGTCTGTAGCTTAGTGCGCAGACAAAGGGGTGCCATATATTTCTCATGCTAGATGAAGAGAGCCTTTGTGGTTTTTCCTGGATGGGTTTCCACATTAGATACTGTGTTATATGTGTGAATGATGAATGTGTTTTAGTTGCATATATATGTTTTTTTTTTTAACAGAAACTATAAAGGGGGGTATATATAAAAGTTAGCTGTGCACAGACATTCATTACAGACATGGTGAACCAGAGTATCTGTGCATAGAAAAAGAGCTGCACAAAGGGACTATCCACTGTGTTTCCCAAAACACTTCAAAATGAGTTTGTTCAAAACATTTAAAGTCATGGGTTGTATAAACCCTTACATACTGATTACACAAAAATAGACAGAAAAACATTCAAACATAGCTAGACAGATGAAGGCTAAGGATTGCCTCTTGGGTTTCTTGGCTGGACGACTGATTCTTCCTCCATTGGAAGCGCGACATCATCAGTGGCTGCATTGACTCTACTGCTCTGGTTCATGGATATGAATCTCTGAAGGTCCTCTTGAATCCTATCGACTTTCCCCATTATTTCACGAAGATTAATTTCATTGTCATCGATGTGTGAATCGTGGTTACTGATCTGAAGTGAGGTATAGCTGACTGTGTCTTCCATTTTTTTTACCACCCGAGCCATCTCTCTGTTGTCCATAACGCTGATGGAGAGTAATTCATACAGTCTCCTTAAGTTGTTTTTGATGTCCATCATCCCCACGTTTTCACCATCCTGGGTCATTTTTCCAGCCTCTGTCAATAAGGTGATTCGGGCGAACTGGTTCTGTATAGCTTGAACAGGACTTGCAGGAGCTAAGAGACTATTGAAGCAAAATCTTAGCATGAGGAGTTCCTTAAACAACAGTAATTCGTCACTTCTCCCACAATCCAAAGTGCCCACGGCTCCCTCTTGCCACCTTGTACACCTGCAACCTATGACCGAAATGCTTCCCCAATTGCCGAAGAGAGAGACTGAACTAGGAGTGACTGTTTGTGAAATTGAGAGGGAGCTGCACAGACAGGGGGAAAAGGCTGCAAGAGCCAACCTTTCCTTCACCACTGAGTGAGTAAGTGGGAGAACCTACCACGGGAGGCCTTGCAGTCTCCCTTCTCTAATGCCTGTAATAGTATTCAGCAGAAATCGCAGAGCATCATATAATCCAGGGCCAAGAAAGAAAAGGGAATGGGAGATCATATTGCTACCAACTGAGGCCATGGAGAAGAATGAGATAAGATATTGAACGTGCGGGAGGGAAATGGAGATATCCCCGAAATGAAGAGCATTTAAAACCACTGCCTTCGAAGGATGGAGAAGACAACGAGGGGGCCACGCGGCATAGGAAGGGGGAAGGGGAGGACTGAGTAATAAATGAGAGGATCCGGCGAAGAGGAGGCCAGCTATGAAGTGACGGAGGGCTTCGAATAGCGTGAAGGAGGGAGATATAAGGGACGGGGGAGGGAAAATGGAGGAGAATGGAAGGGGAAGGAGGAAAAAGGGGGGGGCAAACAATCCCAAGAGAGCGGGGAGGAGTAAGATCCCATGGGTAATCAAAGGACTAGGCCCCTTACAATGTTTAATTGATAGGCTAATCCACTTGAGATGGCCATTCATAGAAAAATTCTCGGATGTTTGCTTAAGATGAGGGAGAGTGTAGGCTTGAATTCTCATTACGGAACATATTTAAAAGTGGGAGAATTCCCATTTTGCTTGAATTGACCTTGAGGGATGGAGGCCCCCAAGTTGGCCATACTATCCGCTGCAGTTTATTGTTTCTGAGAATATGAAATGGTTCATAGGATCTGAGCATAAGAAGTTTAGCTTTATTGTACAGACGACGGCAATTGACTGCTCCCTTGGGGTATCCATTGATCAATTTGGATATGACGTGCTTTGAATCTCCAAATATCAGTACCTTTTGATATTTTTTATCCTGAAGGATCTGCAGACCTTGGAGGAGAGCCAACCACTCTGCTTCATTGTTAGTTCGAGTCCCTAAACCCCAAGCAAAAGTTTGTTCTATTTGTCCTCCGGGATCCAGAAGGATCCCCCCTGCTCCTGTCGCCCCTTTGCATATATATGTTGTTGTGAATAAGTGGTTAGGTATTTTCTTATGAATGAGTTTATATGTATCAGTCGCAATGTTATTTTTGAATGTATCTATGTGGAATTAGGTTTATTTTGATAATACCACTTGAAGGATGAGTTGTGTCGCATCTTATTTGAGCATAATATGTATAGAGACCCCACCCATTAGCCTCTATAAATCACATTGGTAGAATACCAAGCAATCAGAAATCCCCCACCCAACTGCAAAAACCTGGTTCTGGCAGTTACCCATAGAAAGATATTTTGGGTGAGACAGAATATGTCGCAGGTGTTGCTGACTGAGCCTCACTCTGTCGGGCAAATATCTTGGGATTTGTTGCCCACAAGGGAGGGAATGAACTTGGGTTGATGAGAGTTCAAACACCAACATATGTATACATGTGGATTCCCAACACCACAATATCCTTTCTAGGTATCATGCCACAATTATCTTGTGTCAAAATAACTTTAAATTTCACCCTTTTCAATCTCATTTTCTCAAATATAAATGGAAAAATCCCATTTAATTTTTATGTTCTGCTGATGTCCGTAGTCCAACCTAAAAAATAATAAAGTATTCTTCAAGGAATTCTCTAAACCATGGGTATACAAAACAAATCTTTGTCCTTGCATGAATGCCTATATTTCTTAGCAATGACTTCTTTTGTAACTATACTCTATGAATTATACGTATCAATTATTTTATGAATTATTCTATGAATTATACGTATTCTATGAATTATAAGTATCAAGATTCCATTCAAATCAAATATAATCAATCATTTATTTAATAAGTCTCTTGAATGTATAATAAAAAATGCAAGTGAATATGTGCTCATTAAGTGCTTTTTTTACAATACTGGAGCGGAGGATGAATTTCAATAAATTGGCATGGGGTTCGGAGGCCATTGATAATCTATACCCTTATGATGGTAGGATTTGTTATAGGCATCTTGAGGTTTGTATAGATATAGGTGTCCCATTAAACGAATATTATTCCTTGGGATATGAGGGGATCCCCAAGTCATTTTCCTTGGAGGTCGTGGTAATAGATGGGAAAAATGCCTTTGGACAAATATGTGATAGTCAATTCATGAATCCAATGACTCATATAGTTTTCCCTCAGAAAGATATCGTACTTCCCAAGGATCATACTGACTCTTTTAAAGTGATTGATGAGGTGGCTACACAAATTTTACATTCCAAAAAATCCTTGTTGATTCCTTTGGACCAAAACTTTGGGGAAATGAGTTGGAAGGATCCTCGATGGGTTTTTAGGGTCATCGATGGACTGGGCATGTATGTATTGTTCAACTGAACCGAGGCATGCCAGCCTTGTGAAGGATACTGTTCTAGGTGATAATCCTCAAGTAAAGCAAAATGAAATTATCAAGAAGTGTTTCAAGAGGGTTAAGTTAATGGTTAGCGAGGGCATTCGAGTGAGAAACATCATGGAGTTTTTGGGGAAAACTCTTCTTGGTCATTTTTATGGCATTTTTATCTCAAAATCCTCCCTTAAACAATGGGTGAAAAATGTTTGGGACTTAAAACTAGGATAATGCCCAGTCTTTTACATTATGATGAGAATTTGTCTCTAATTCAAGTTCAATTCAGAATTTAATGTAGTAAGTATCCTTTGCAGTCATAAGTTTTGGAAATCCATCTTTCTTTCACTAAAATTCTGGCATGTATGTTTTGACTCGTGTCATGAAATTCCCAAAAAAAATCTCTGTGGGTCAAATTACCTAGGCTACCAATGGATTTCTTTTAGGATTTATTGACATATTTGGGGAATTCTTTGATAGAAAATCTTTGTGGATCCCTCCTTTAATACAATCAAGAAATATTAGTTATAATGTTTTTAGTTAATTTGAATCTTGCTGAGGGACTAACAAAATGTATAAAATTGGAAGTATGGGATTTGATCTATATGCATACTTTGGACACCATTAATATACCTTTTCGTTGTGATCATTTTCATACTTTCATATGGAATCCAACTATGTAAAAGGTTTATAAAAGTAGGTTTGGATTCATAAAACTACAATCTCTCCTCAAAGTTCAGCTCATGATGGTTCCTTGTCAAATCCGATGGAGATTCCAAGGTCTCATCAAGGATCAGGGATAAAAAGAATTTAGGGTTTAAATATTTTAACCAAGATTTACTCTCCCTCTATGGTCTTCTTAAAAAGGAAATTTAACAACTTAATGGATCAAGACCATCATGAAAAGGGTTCAATACATGATGCTTCCTCTCAGAGATAGATTTCCTTTGTGGACAAGTTGAGTATGGAGAAACCGATAATGGAGTGTTTGGGGAGTGTGGGGATGATGAATCCTTCCTTGAAAAATAAAGATGAACTGTCACAAGGGAGGATGATCTTCGTTGGCTTAGAATAAATATCAAGCAAGTGTAAGGACCTATTGTTGACTAAAGGTAACCAATTTTCCTCCCCAAACCTTATTTTAAGGTATTTTTTAGGGGATGGGGAATTCATGGGTATTTGTTTGAAAAATTATAGAATTCTCGTCAAATTATGTGAGACTCCCTTCGGATCCATGAAGGAAATCTCTCTGTCTTGTGGGGGATTAAATCCTCCCTCTCATAATTTGGTCCTCACTGGTTCTCCCTCAAGTAAGGAGACTATTTCTTCTATCCATATTCTAGATATTTCAAGGATAGTTAAGAGGCTCCATATACCTTGGTATACAAAGGATTAGTGGCCCTTACCAATTATTCCTATCTGGGAGGATTGGGTATGCCACATGACTTAATAGATGTGACAATTGTTCCTGGAAGGAAGTCAAAATTAAGATCAAATCAATTAAAAGTTGTGGTGGAGGTTTTTATGGGAAACAAATGTCTATCATAATGGATCTTAGAGGAATAATACTTTCTATGGGGGTGAATAATGAAGGTTATTTATCTAAATTCCTGGTGGTTGGACAACCCTAATAAAATTATGTCCCTACACCATTTAGTGGAGAAGAAGTCTCTTGATATCATCTTAGTATAGGAGTTGATGTGTAAAGGATATTTGATTCGTTCCAAGTTACAAAAATCCTATAAATCATGAATTTTTTTTAGGTGGATTCTTTGGATTTATTTGGGAGCTTATTAATGGGGTGGAGGAATACCTTCCCTCTCATTAATAGATTTTTGGTATTTGGTGGTTTTTGTAGAGTGTTCAGATGTGAAGAAATGGATTTACAAATTCCAATGGTCTATTTTTACGATCCATATAATTAGAGTCAGTAATTTTGGCACATTTGTTTCAAATTATAAATCATCAAAGATAAATATGTTATTGGTGGGAGTGATTTTAACTTTACGATGAGTTAAAGAAACATATGGGGAATGCGATCAAGAGTTGATCCTTCAAAGAAGTATATCTTAAATGAAATTGAGTGGGAATTTTTGTTGGACATGGAACCCATTGAAATTCTAGCTATCTAGAGGGAAAAAAAAGGATGGGGTAGCTGTAATATCCAAAGGCTAGACTAGTTCCTTATTTCAAAATAACCACTGTGTACTGTAGAAAGATAGAGATCTCGGGTTTTGTTCAGAGGGGAATATAACCCTAACCTAATTCTTATTCAAGTGGATTTAAATTCTTCAAAATATTCTTCCCCGTTTAATTTTAATCCTAGCCGGTTGAACAAATCGAAGTTTAAATATTTTATCACAAAGGAGTGGGAAAACTTTATTATGTCACTAGCTGGAGGAGCTAGCTGTCAATTTGTAAATTCTCTGAAGAAAGTTAAAAAAGGCAGTGGACTAGTTAAAGAATTTTTTTGAGTTAGAAATGATGAAATTAATATTCTTGAAGTCAAAATAAAAAAGGATTTATAAGGAGAAATTATTTGGATTTTTTCATAGGAGGATCAACAATGGCTTTCCTAGTGTCAAGGGATGTCCCTTCTCGGGGCCTTTGCAAGGGATGTCCCATTTATCTATATCTCTTTATTCTAGTGGAATAGGGCCTAATAAGACTCATTATTAATGCTAGAAGCTCAAAGACGATTAAATTTCTTAGTTTCAGGGAAGGATTGTATATGACACCCCTACTTTTTTTAATGATATTCTGCTAATAACTAATGGATTGATTCAATAAGGTACAACAATCATAGGTATTTTATCTATTTTATATAAATCTATAGGTATACCTACAAATGAAGATGAATTATCTTTGTTTTTATCAAATGTTGAAGAAGAGACAAAACATTTTCTGCAAAACAAGATTGGATTTAAAGATGAAGAACTTCAAGTGGGTATTAAGTACTTAGGCTATTCCTTGAAGCCACGTGGTTAAAATAAAGAGAAGTAGTTTTGGATAATAATGTGTATGGATACAAAAATAAATTGATGGTGCAATAAATGGTTGTTCAAAGGAGGTAGTCTTATCCCGGTCAAGGAAATATTGGTGGCTTTGTCAATTTATAAGCATTTCTTAGCAAGTATTCTGAAGGGAATTTTGGGGAAGATAAGAAAAATCTATTACAACTTGTTATGGAGGGGGAGTTATCAAAAATGACTTCACTATTCTATCTAGAGATACCTATCCAAACCGAAGAGTGAAGTCAGATGGGGTCTCAAAGAGGTTTTTGACTTTAGCCAATCACTGGTGGCAAAATTTGTATGGAGGTTAGTAACTGGGGATGCACATTGGCATAAAATATTCTTAACAAAATGTATTAATATCGGTACAATTATATATTAGATCCAATATAATAATAAATATTTCAAGGGGGGGTATGTCCATTGGAATTTGATAGTTTAATCCTTCCCTATTATTGGTCCATATCTTGCTTAGATGGTGGGGAATGTGGGATCAATTAGACTTGGTTTGGATGCAATGATTGGATGAGGGAATGTGAATTTTCTATCTATCCCCCCTAAAGGATATAATAACAAAAATATGTATTTAATACTTATGATAGATGGGAGAAGAGTCAAATAATAATATTTGGAAATAGGGTTGGAAGACTGCCTTGTCTTTGGGCTTGTAAGGTGATTGTTCCAGAGAATGGGACCTATTTATTGGAAAACTAAAATGGGATCAGATTGGATTTAATAATGATCTTGATAAGATTTTCTAGATTGGAAATAAACAGGAGGCGAGTAAACTTTCAATATTGGTTACATGATTCAAATGTTTGAGGAGAACATGTAAAAATAGTGGTCGTGGTCAGGATTATGGAAAATTAAGGCTCCCTAAAATCTAAATAGGATCCTAAGTATCTCTAGGATCTCTACTGCATATTTTCCTTAGATGAGAAAAATATCATATGGATTCTTCCACACCTCAAGACATAACAAGTAGTGCACCATACCTAGGTCTTTCATCTCAAACTCTATGGCAATATTCTTCTTCATTTTTGCAACGAGCTCCTCATCACCTATAAAGAATAGATCATCTACATACAATAGTAGTATCACTGTTTTTCCATCCTCAACCTTGAAGAAAAGGTAGGAATCCACTTTACTCTTGGTAAATCCCAAGCTCATCAGAAATCCATCTAGCCTGTCGTATCATGTCCTAAGTGGCTATTTTAAACTGCATAAGGCCCTAATGGTTTCTACACATACACTTCCTCTTTGTGAGAGGATACATTTGGTATCACTCTAAGCATATCCTTGAGATACTGATACAAACAACCATTTCCCATGGATAGAGGCTAAGTGATCATGTCTCTCAATATTCCCTTGAGATCTGTGATTTAGTCACTACCTCTAAAACAAAGCATTCCTTCTCCCTCTGTAATTGAGAACTATCATCCCTCTTCATCTTAACATCTTTTACTCTCTACATCGGGACATCCAACACTGGAGTGATTGGTAGCCTTATCTGCTTCTAATATTCTATGTATACATCTATGTCATCTCCCATCAAATGAGTCTACTGCAATGAGCTTCATTCTCTCAAGTTCAATGGATACTAAGATACTCCATTTTGAACTATATTCCAGGTTCCCTCTTCCACCCATTTATGAGCTTCTCGTCCTCTATAATCATCCATATTCAATCTTGTAGCAAGGTTGAAATCTCATCACTCTAGGTGATGTTCAAGGCATGCATTATCTAGGTGACTTATGAGCTCGTACAAAGCCTTATTTTGTCTACACACATGTGATTCTTTGTCATGTGTCTCAAATGTTAGTGGTTTCTCCATGTACACTTCTTCTTTTACTACACCATCGAGGAAATTTGACTTCACGTCCATCTGGTGTACCTTCTACTTCGTCTCTGTAGCTATCACAAGTATAGATCTAATAGAAGTGTATCTCCTCATAGTCAATTCCTTATTTCTAGGAGAATCCATGAGCCACAAATATTGCCTTGCATTTGTAAATATTGTTGAAAGTTACTTCTAAATAATCATCACTTGTTCTTCGAAACAAGTCTCATTATCCTTCTCTTGTAGGTGATTTTACATTATCTTTCCTACAAGTTAGATTCTGTTGAACGATTATAATCATTTCATAATTTTCATAACATATTAACATTTTAATGAAAATCCATAGATCACATAGTTATGCAACTATTTTAGTTTATGCTTTAGCACAGAACTCATCCATATCATGCATACATGTGGTAACTCTATAGATTCCTTCCATCTCTACCAGAACATAATATTAATAGCATGCATTTCTCTCAACATGTTAGCAACGATGTTTTAATCTAGATAAGGAGCAATGGAATGTTGTGTAGCACCAGTCTACTTACCCATCACATGCATATTAGTAGTATAATATTCATCGATGCATTCACTCTAACATAAATAATAAATTTCCTAATTCTAGGAACATAAACATGTACTCAATTGAACAAATAACATTTAAACAATTAGATATATAGGAAATGATAATTCAAATACTTAACTTTGTTTGTTTGGTTGGCTCCCTCTCTATCTAAGGTTTGATCAAGTTTTGAACTTATGGACTCTTGTATAGACTTCGACCTTGGTCCTATTGTCTTATGAATGCACTATATCCTCTTGGATCTATATTTATAGCTTGAAAAATATCTCTTAACATTCTTGTCAAGTGTTCATAGTCATGGTCGATTAATTTCTTTGTCTTGATTCTTTCTTCTTCCAGTGTAGGTTCCGTTCTTCCTCAACAATAGTCTTTCCTTTTAGCCACATGTGAACTTGGCCATCAAAAAAATAAAATTTATAACCTTGTTCCTGATATGGAGATAAATTCTTCATCTTTCATCTTATAAGTCCAACTTGTAGGAGGCTTCTCCTACCCCTTCAATAAGATATTGAAAATCAACTTCAAGCTTCACCTTATGAGGTGAATCCTTTTGAATCACACTTGTGGGAGAATTACAATACATATTTCTTCATCACTTGAGTAATATTCCCTTTCTCTCTTCTTAGATGGTTCATCATCTTCTATAACGTGAGCATGATACATGGCCTTTTCCTCTACGGAAATCTCTTGCACGTGTTCCATCTCATCACAAGAGTAATATCTAAAACTTGAGTTGTCCTTCTTTTGGAATATTCTAGGCTTCTTGTGAGGGTGTTATTATTTCTTGGTATTTCCCTTCTTGGCATGAGTTGTTAGGGATAGATTTTCATCTTCACCCATATTCTCTTCTCTTGCTATCAATCAAGCTTCTTGTGTGCATTATTTCCATGGCCTAATCAATTAGGTGAGATTTCTTCTAGCACAAATTACTTGAATGAATGATTCCCGTGATCTTGGGAGACCATTCAAAGTAGTAATCACCAATTATCCTTCTTCAGCATTGTCTCCAATGGCTACTAGTTGTTCCTTTATCTAGGAGACCCTTGTGAAGTAGTATTGTATGCTTTATGAGTTCTACATCTTCACACCCTTGAGTTGATTTCTCAAGGTCATCTTCCTATTCATGTTCTTTCCTTCATACATGTTGGTCAGAGCATCAAACATATCCTTGTGAGTATTCATAGAGGATACATGTGGGATCAAGTGATCCTTGATGGAATTAGAAATGATACTCTTGGCCTTGATCATATTCTTCTTATGTTTAGCTTTGTATTCATCTCCCTATGGATCTACAACTTCTCCTTTAACATAGTTTTCCAAATCATGTTCTTCTAGTATAAGAAGCACTCTATACTTCCATGCCTGGAATTCATTAGCTCCTTAAAGATTATCCTTAATCTTGGTATTGTTTTCCATATTGATAAAATTAAAACCTCAAATGGAAATAAGAATAATAGTTCTTACCAATAAGAGTGCTCCAACCAAGATCTTGCTTCAAGGTCTTTCCAGAAAACTGCTTCTGGTTAACCTAGGGCTTGACAGAGAAACCCTTATTTTTCAACTTTGGAATATAATTTGATTGAAGATATAGATGTTCCTCCTCAAAGTGAATTAATCAATGGTATTATTTTTCCGTATCAATGGATAAAACTACAAAATATCTGATGCCCTAGTTTTCGCGACAGTAGAGTTAGGGGAAAAAATAAAAATCCATAGAACTGGAATATAACTACACAGGAAGATGTTCCCTTCTAGGGGAGTTGAATGGACCTTGTTTTTCAATTTATCTATGGAGGTAAGTGCTCGAAATAGGAAACCCTAGTTTCCAACTTTCGTTAGTTATGACTGCACAAAGGTTTCTTACAGGATGGCTCTGATACCACGTTAGAATTTTAATGTATCCAATATGATTTTGGTATATATTCAAACAATTTTCATTATATCACAATAATCATATTCAATAGGATCACTGAAAGAAATACAAGCACAAAAACACAATAGACACAAATATTTTTCCTTTGGGAAACCACAAGGGAGAAAACACAACAACTTCTTCAGTATAGATTCAATCAACAAGAACAATGCCAAACCAAGATAAGATGATCCCAAAAGATAAGTGCAACTTCTTCTTATTCCCAACGAATTTCTTCTTCTCTCTCTTGAGCACTTTTTTGAGAAAATTTGTGTGTCCAAATGAGAGGAGTCTCTCCTCTATTTATACTCAACGTGTGAGTGAAATTTTACCCTCACTGGGAGAACCTCTCTAGGGAGAATCAAAATAACATTTATATAATAATTCATTTTGGGAACTTTTAACTGACTTACAATAGAAGGTTTACATTGATTCTTTCAAAAAATTTACATGAACAAGTACATCAATAAAACCCCCCAAAGGAGGTATAACATGTTAACACTAAAAAGCGTTCACCTAGCTCTCCATGGTCTAAACCATAGTCATACATCATATTCCCACTATATTTACTTCATTTTTTACCTTAACAAGTGGATTTCCACTAAAAATGGTCCAAAAAATAATTATTCCTTCCCTTATTCCCACATTTTTCCATCCCATTCCCATGATGTATGTTGAGCATTGCTCCATACACATTTGGATCCACTCCCCCCTTTTTGACAACTAGTTGTGGAAGAGATTAGAGACCCAAACCGTGGAGTTGCAGAACCACTTCTAAGGATGGATACGGTGGCCCTTTTTTAGAAAGTTGTGTTATTTGTTATTTCTTGCATTAGTTGGTTTTATATACATGTGAAAACCCAAAAAAAATATTTTTTGTTATTGTCTTGTTTCTTTTGTTATTGTTGAACTCTTCCTTATGCTCTGGATGAGCTAAGGTTGGTGCTTTTACACGTAGCCAGGGAGAAATCCCCACTATAATTTTGGCGAGTCCACTCTATCGATCCATACAGATCTTTATTTTTGCAGGTTTTTTATTGGTTTGTTCTCCCTTACCTCCATCATCCGTCACAAATCTGATTCCCTTGCAAAAAAACCAAACCCGTATTGCGTCAGTGCATGCCCCCCGGCCTTGACCAGTAGTTTGTTTTAAAAAAAAGTTATGTTCGAGCCAACTCGCACCTATTTGTTTGAAAGTTGTGACCCATTTGCACTTTTTTTCCCGATAAGTGTGACCCAAGTCGCGCCTTTGTCCTCGATAAGAGTGACTTGGCTCAAAATCCCAGATTGCTCATGTTTCAACATTTGGAGCAACCCCAATCGCTATTATGACTTGGTTTCAAGCTACTTGTCGTGCTTAATTCTCTGTTTTGCACGACTTGGCTCTTTTGATTTTTTTTTACCTAGATTGTGATTGTTTCCCTATTTTGTACGACCCTGATCATGCCTGTTTTGACAATAGGTGTGACCTGTAGTTTTTCAGTCTATTTTGGTGCTTCAGATTCCTATTTTAGACCCCCTGTCTTTGTCAAACCCTTTTCTGACCTGTTTATTTCCATATTTGATATTTTCTAGACCCTTGGTACATTTCGAGATCCCACTTACTTGGTTTGTGAGATGTTCTAGTCGAGATTTGTTGTTGAGACCCCATGCATGTTTCCTACATTGGATTAGTTCCTTTTACTGCTCATTTAATTCAAGTACATTTTATTTCTGGAAGCTTTATTTTGCAACATATTTACTGTCATTTACTGCTTTTTATCTGCATTATATTTGCATCCTGACAGTGAGATTGTTACATCTTTGTCGTGGATTGCTGGGGTTTGTATACACATAAGTTGCACACATATCACACCATATAAGTGAAAAATATTGGTTCATGACCCCAAGCAAGCCTTAAAAAATAACTTAATAAAACCAACATTGTAACCTCACTTGAGGATCAAAAAATATTGTAGCTATGTTAGGAATTTAGGAATAGGCATATAAAACAAAAACCCCTCTATCACATACATCTTGAGACATTATTTTGTCCATTAGGGGACCAAAACCCTCTTGTACTTGTTGACAAGGTCATAACCAGTTTGTCGGTAGGCCCTTTGCTCAATAGGAGTAAGCTGCAAATGAAGGGGTTTCGAAAGTTAGGGTGGAATAATGCACTCCATCTTGCACCGAAGGCTCAACCTTCACAGTCCTCCTCGTATCACCCAGCTGGTGGTAGAGGGCCAAAGGGCTTGAGCGTCAGTAAATAGAATGAGTGTGTCATGAACGAGGTATCCTAGTTTCCACTCTTCTAGGGCTATTTTACCCAGAGGTCCTTCTTGTTAGTGGGATTCTCTTATCCTATATGGTTCTTCCATTTCCTATTGTATGGCTGGGATTTCATCACCTTGCTGAGGATACATTTGTGAGGGGGTTCCAGCTTGTATTTAGGAGTTTTCTTGCACTCTTATCCCATAGATTAGTGCGTCATTTTATTTTATAGGTAGTGTTTCTTGTTGGATTTCTGGCCACTTTGTTATAGACTTACCTTGCTGCGACCCGTTGTTTCAATTTAGTTTTAGAGATTATTGTTGGAATATGAGACGTCATTTCATACGTTCTCCTTCTACACACTCAGTTTTAATTGGGTTTTTTTTCCTGCGATTGATACTCTTGATTTTTCATTCATTACACAGCACTCCACCACGTTATCATAGCTCCACCATGCTACTCACATAGGCTTAGGGGGCATACCCCCAGTTTGGTTCCTTGAACCATCACCGTTAGAGTAATCTCCGGCCTTGTTCACCACCTTCAGAGCCACATATGGCCTCCAAGTCTGATTTTGATTCATATAAGTCCGAACCCACCTTGTTCACTTCTCCATATAGCCCCATGGCTGGTGCACATCCTGGTCACTTTCAAGGGGGGATTGTTAGTAGTGGGATTACGTCCATTCCACCTATCATCATGAGTATCCCTTCCACTGGGGTAGATAGGCCTAATCCTAGTGGGCCCCTTGTCACTGTACACACTGCTGTTGGTTCACTACCCACTAATGGTGGTCCCATTCCAACCACCGTGGTCACTACCATTCCACTATTTATACCTGGGGGCAGTGGCCCTTTCATGTATGTTCCAACTATTCCTACGATACCAGTGACATTTCCTATTATTGGAATTCAACCTCATCCACCCCTAGTTATGCATGGGAACTATGTTCTTGCGGCCACCGACACCATTGTTGGTCCTTCCCGAGAAAATCTTGACTCTAGCCTACCTTTTATGGCTAGTATCAACCTGCCTGATTTGTCACAATTGACTAATGACCCCATTCGTCGTCACCCACAATGGCCTCTTATTCCTACCAAGATTCCCTCAGACATCCCTAAGTTTGAGGGTAAGGTGGGAGAGGACCCTCAAAATCACATTATGTCATTCCACCTATGGTGTTCATTTAACAGCATAGTGGATGATTCCATCCGGTTGAGGTTGTTCCAGCGCACACTCACTAGTGTTGTGGCCAAGTGTTATATTGAACTTCCTCATTCTACCTACCATGAATTCTCCTTGTTAGCCTTGATGTTCGTTCAATACTTCCAGTTACCCATCCATTATGACGAGGGATTGGAAATATTATTATCCTATCGACAGAATACAACTACCCATATCACAAATCATATCCATGAATGGCGTCCTCGTCATAGCTTGTGTAAGTTTTAGTTAGATGATAGGATATTCCTATATTGGTTCCTCAAAACCTTACTCCCCCCCATATCCAAGGATGTCGCATCTGATCTCCAGCAAATCAAAGAGGAACCCATCCTTAAGGACCAACTGTTCGATCTTATATATGCCCAATCGAGTTACTTGTATACCATTATACTCAATGCTCCCTGTGTCGACACCTCACGTCGAGATACACCGGGGGAATCTCATGCCGCTGATGGAGTTATCAGCTCTATTGCCCAGCATCCTGATTTTTATCTCGCCTCTCCCATGATGCCACCCCATCCTGGTAACACCCATAGTTTTTCCCAACTAGGTTATGCCCTTGATATTTCATGTGTGATGTCTCAGTCTAGAGCTACTCCCTTCTATGTGACTCTAGGTTATGCCACTAATTATTCACGTGTAACGGCTCAGTCCAGAGCCACCCCTTATATTGTGCCTCCAATACCAACCCCTCACGTTCATGGACCGACTTATTCGGCACACTCGTGTACTGGCCAAATGACCGGTTTTGCAGCCCCACCAGCTACTCCAGACTATTACACACCATCTGTGCAACCCACTCCGGCTCCAAGCCCGACTCCTCCTGCTCCCACAGGACAGGTCTATACACAGCAGAATCTCCCTAACTGACCCTCCCCCAATAACTAACAAGGGTAGGGAAGGAATAAGAGAGGTAGGAATTGGGGAAACAACCAGCCTCAAGGAGGTGGCCAACAGGCCAACCCTCCAAACAATAACAACATTGAACCTCCTGCATAGAATCCCCAATGTCTCACTCAACCTGGGAAGAACCCACAATTGTGGACTAACCATCAGTGTGCCATATGTAACACCTATGTCCATTACACTCATCAATGTTCTCACTTGAATCGCATCCACCATCTACTCCAAAACGACAGTCAACGTGATCCCAACGCGGCTGCTCCAGCTCAACCAACCCAAACACCACCAATTACTCCACCTATGGTGCTCCAAAACCACCTTCCAAACCAAGGAATGGTTGCAACCCAACCCTTGGCCCCACAAGCTCCCGCAACCACTTCTGCGGCTCAACCCATTAATCTGGGTGTGCATCAACTCATGACGTTATCGCCTGATGTCAATCTCCAGAATCAATGAAACCACTATGGTTCCACAACAGAAATTGTTGACCCATCTATGGAATATACCTCCACCACTCCTAACTTATCTCTGCATTTTTCGAGACCCCTATGGATGAGACTGCTAAAGTTCCGTGATTCCCTTTATGTCGCATCACAAACAATGCTACTGTGAGAGTTGTACTCAACTATAGCATTGTTGATGATTTGGCCCAGTCTCCCATAGCCACGTCCACTCTAGAAGTGCTAAAAAACTATCCTTCACAATGTAAATCATTTTTATCTGCACTAGGTGTCATCGATCCCTCTAATTCTAGGTTGATGTCCTTTGACCTAGTTCAAGGAGAACCCCAGATGCCATCATCTGTCGCCTTCTAGGTTTCAGTCATAATTCGGAATTTGGTTATCCATTGATGCATAATTGATGAGGGGGTGTCCACCTGTGTTATGCCAACCTTTGTATGGAATATACTTGAATCCCCAACCCTTCAACCTTCTTCCACCTCCCTTCATGCCTATGACCGCTATGCTCAACCCCAAGGCGTTCTCACAGATGTCCCTATTGAGTTATCTGAAAAAATAGTGTTGATTGACATTGAGGTTTCCAATTTCCAACTTTATTAAATCCTCCTCCTAGGACATAGTTACATGTATGCAATGCAAGTCGTTGCCTCTACCTTCTTTCGACTCTTGATGTTCCCTCATGATGAGAAGATCGTGACCATCAACCAACTGATGTACTATGATCTGAAGGGGTTGGCCACACTAGAACATGTCCTTCCCACTATCGACACTACCATCGACAACGTGTCCATTCCATCCATGTATTTCATTGGCTCAAGCTTGTTTTACAACACTCCTATGATAGACACCTTTTTGTCCTCACCACCTCCACCTTCGTCGACTGATATATTAGATCTGTGCAGTATCACATATGCTAATGTTTTGACCTCTTTGCAACCTCAGTCACAACCTCAACCAAAATCCTCTAGGAATTATTGGGGTTTATTCCTGGTCCACATGATTCCCTTCCTTTTTCCACCATTTAACATTGTGATAAATCCTATCATGGATGCTCTCAATTTGCCTAATTTCATGTTGGAAATTATTTTGTAGTACCTCGAGCCAGCTACTCCAGCCCTAACCCCCCAGGTCGTGTTGACTCCCGTCCAACCTATTGAGACGATGTCATGCCCACCTCTCGCTCAACTAAATGCTACGCATGTCTCTAATCCTTCCCCTCCTCCTCAAAAGAAGGTTGGGGGCAAGGAGACCAAAGCTACGACAAAACCATGTCTGATTCCTATTTGTGCTTTATGCGATGTACAAGGAATTGCGACACAAAAATGTCCCTATTTACCTCTCCTTCACACCCACATGGACACTATAGACGATACCGGCAGTGCCCCAGTGGTTAATGTCCTAGACCCACCAATGGTTAATAATAATTTGTTGTGAACCAACCACCCTTGTGCATTTTGCGGTCTATACGATCATTATTCTCACCATTGCCTTGACTTGTCTGAGTATCGGTCACTGCTCGGTGACCTTCGAAAACACTCCCACGAGTCTGAAGTTATTGTCCTTGAGGAGTTCCACCCTCCAGTTTCTTCCTTGGACAAAACCAACACCATTTACACGATCTCTACTTCTAGTAGTCCTTCCCATCCTCGACCGTGGAATATCCGCCTGATCTATCCTGGCATGACTTTTGCGATGATGAATATATCTCTAAAACCGCCACCTGTTTTACCCCATTTCACTTAGTCCATGGTGTGGATTCGGTTCTTCCCATTGAATACCAGATTCCGTCGCTCTGCCTTGCCGTTGAACTTCTACATGATAACTCGCCATTATAACAATGCCTACTTATGCTTGAACAAACCAATGAGGACCATCGCATTGGTCTCCAAATTATTTAAGCAACAAATACCCGATCGAAGACCCATTATGACTCCCATGTCCACCCTTGCACCTTTAGTGAGGGGGATTTAGTCCTTGTCTATGACCAAGCCAATGATAAGCTCGGGAAAGGAAAGTTTAATTCCATGTGGTATGGCCCATACATCATCCATAGAGGCATCAACAAGGGGGAATACATCCTTACTGACTCTGGCGGCCACCTATTGAAAAATCCCTGCAATGGGATCTACCTCAAGAGGTTTTATGCGTGACGTTAGCCACCATGAGAACACTTGTATCATAGTTTTTTCTTAGTTGTTCCATATGGATCCTACCTCACCTCACTACATTAGTATCGCTAAAGGAGCAAGTAGATGGTATCCTAATCTCGCCTCGGCTATGTGGGTCATTTATTCCCCGTCACATGAGTTGATCCATATAGCTGATTTTTTTTTTGGCATTGATACCAACAACCAGGATGAGTATGACATTGTTGCTGGTCTCCTCACCACTTGCCTCCACTTGGGTATTCGCCACCTTGACTTCTTCCTAGACTCCCAACTACTTGTCTCCCAGTTAAACAACTATTACCGGATACCTGATCCTTGCCTCTTTAGAAAGTTCTTGCACAGACACTTGGTTAGAAATTTTGAATCCATTTCATTCATGCATGTTCCCAGAAGTCTCAATAGTGTAGCAAACCAAATGGAAAATGGCGTTCTAGAGTGGCACATCAATTATCGCATTTAGGAAATAAATTGCATCATGCATCATCATATATTCATGCATACATGTGTCATATACATCAGATAGGAATCATCATAATCATATAAAAGAGACTCATAAAAAACTTATAAAAATGCATAAAAAATGCATCAACATGCATATATATATATATATATATATATATATATATATATATATATATATATATCATGTCATAATGATAAGTACAAAATGAGAAGCTCCACAAGCTTTCTCTACTGATCATACATATAATACAAAAATCCCCATGCACCACTGCATCAGGGGAAACATCACTAGCTTCTATTCAGAGTCATCCTTCGTGGACTCTATATCCTCCTTAATGTCCTCCTCCTCCTCCATAGGAATATCACCCTGTGTCATTGCTCTGACATACTCAACAGCGACCACAATCCTCCTCATAAGGGAGATCCACTTTGAAGGATCCATGTAGCATGCGGAAATTAAGTCATCGTTTAGGTATTTCCACCCCTCATCGATTACCCCCTGCAGTAAGTGCTCCAAATCGAGTCACAATGAGTCTAGTGTACCAGTTCAACACCTCCTGTGCCCGTGAGGGGGTGGATCTAAACCCTCCATCCTAACCTTGCGTCTTTGATATCATGTCAGAGGGTGTGGTTCGATGTCTGCACATGCACACAATATGTCATCAATATCTATCACACACATGATCTAGCTACCACTAAGCTAGTAAAATATATATGAATGCAACCAAAAAGCATCATGTATATGTTCTGTTAGGTCCCTAGACCTATCTTAGAGGTCAGGCCTCCTCGGATCTCCTTGGTATTCCATGCTCACATATGGATAATCCTCCATAAGGATAGGAAGTTTCCAACACTGTTCAAAAATCTCTCGGGTGAAGAAATGACCTATTATACTACCTCCCTCTCTACTTTCTTTGGTCCATTTCCTAGAGTCACCTTGATTTGTGTGCCACCATGTGAATCACACCTTGTACATATTGGCATGTTCACAAAACATTCGCTCCATCCATACTGCACAATTGGCCTTTTTTACCGCCATCTATCATCCCCCAAGGAGGCCCCATCAATGTTCCTCAGCTATTCCTATCAACCATGTTCACACCATAACTTCTTTCTATACATCGAATGCTTCCTCCTTGCTTGACTGACCATTACGGATTTTGTTTTAAGCTATTTGCTGACTCCTAAAAGAATGAAAATATTGTCGAGCATGCTTGCATCCTTTCATGCTCGTTAGAGTATTTGAAATGGCATCTATGTGGACTCATTTATATCCTTTTTTGGACTACATAAACTATTAAAATAAAAGGATAGGAACCTTCCAGCTAGGAACATTTCCCTTTGTATCCTTTTATGCTTTCTTGGACATTGGGACTGTAATTTATGAAAAAACTCATTATGGGTTGTATTTAAGCTCTTTTCCAGCCCTCTCATCAAGAAAAGATTGCTGAGAAAACTTGGTTTCGTTCATGCTTGTAAAAGTATTTGAACATTCGTCCAATTAGTATAGGTTTAACCTTTTCCATCCTGGTTGGACTACCTATGGTAAAGAAGTCTCTCTTCCCCAAAGTTTGGTAGAGCTCTCCTTTGTATACTTTTAACCTTTTTCAAGATTAGGATACTATTTACAGAAAATATACCTCACTGGATTCTTCTTCTTGTTTTCAGACTCTCTAAAAATTAAAACACCATCAAGCATTTACCTTCTTGGGCTCGCTAAAAATCCACGAGATCATATCATATTGAGCATACTTCTATCCCTTGTTCATGATCCTTAAACTATGAAGAAGGCCCAAATGGTCTCTAGGCACCACCACATCTGATATCACATTATGGTAGCTTCCCTCCATTGGGTCTCCTTTGTTCATAGCATTCTGCAATGAGTATTCCTTGGATCCCCTGGATATTCCTATTCCAGTTACCTCCCTCAGTATTTCCCATTAAAATTATTTTCTTGGTATTATAGCTATGATCCCTCTCCCATGAGTCAGTTTCATTTGCTTCCACATTAGCCCTTCCATCATACTCTAAAAAAAGGAAGTTTGAGTCCCTCGTACTCCCCTACCCCTGTTCCCCCATTTAGTGTTTCAGTCCCCTAATTGTTCCACATCTTTGGTTATCCCCCCAGTGCTTCTAGTCAAGGAAAAATAATTTCCTTTATTAGTTGTTGGTATCCCTCTGTCTATGTCAACACATCTATTACAAAGGATATATCTAGAGGTCCATGTATCCTGGTTCCATCCACCTCATTGATGAGTTACTTGGACCACTTGAAAGGAGTCATTAGTGTCTTTCGATTTGGTTGTGTCTCACGTGCTCAACTTCAGCTACATCATCACACCGTTGAGATTCGTATAGGGTATTGGTCTATTCATTATTTGTTTGAAGACCCTGGTTGTCACCTGACTCTAGCACATTGGTGAGTCTACTGTGGGACCCATCTAGTGTCATGTCCCTTGTGATTTCTGGGCTGCGCTGGTGACAGTGTTTGAAATCCCCCAGTATTATGCTTCTGTGTATATCCAGTACTTGATGCTTCATATTGTACCACAAAGATTCTGACTCTCAGTCATTGATTCCATCTAGTTATGTACACTTCCAGATCCAGTAGAGCATAAGTTGTGATGATATTGCATTCCATGAGAATCCCATTGTTCCTATCTATCAGTTCTTCATATCATTATATGTATTCATCCTCCCATTGAGGCCACCATTATGTATCACCAGTTATATATGTATTGATTGACTCCCATATTTTGAGCCTTGATCCCCATTATTTATTCTTTTTGTGATTATTATGAGCATGGGTATGCCCGCCTCATCCATATACATGCCACCCATTATATGTATCTCATCCATTTTTTAGAAGCAATAAAAAACCAAAATCCACCGTAGTTCGAACGAGGAAGCTCCACTCCTATGTGGTCCTCTATAGTGTCTCCAGTGTTGTCACCATTGTTCCCATGATCCTATGATATCTATCAACCATACGATGAGCTCCTTCCCTCACAAATCAATGGGAAATTTGTTAACACTAAAAGGTGTTCACCTAGCTCTTGATGGTTTAAACCATAGTCATACATCATATTCCCACCATATTTCCTTCATTTTTTACCTTCACAAGTGTATTTCCACTACAAATGGTCCAAAACATCATCATTCCTTCCCATAAATGAAGGGATGATGAGCATTTATTTTGATTTATCCCCACTCTCTCCCAAAAAGGGTCAAAAACCCTAAAAAAGAGAATGGGTCAAAAAACCATAGGTAAATACCATGGACAATAAAATACCATGGGTAAAAAAACCCTAGGACCATATTATAAATACATTGTGAAGGACTTCCCCAAAACACTTTTTTCTATTTTCCATCAGTCGCATTATACACTTTTCTCCATTATTCCCACAGTTTTCCACGCCATTCCCATGGTGTATGTTGAGCATTTCTTCATACACATTTGGATCCATTCCCCCCTTTTTGAAAACCAGTTGTGGAATATATTGGAGACCCAAACCGTGGATATGCGGAACCACTTCCAAGGACGTCTACGGTGTCCCATTTTCAAAAAGGTGTGTTATTTGTTATTTCTTCCGTTAGTTAGTTTTATATACATGTGAAAACTAGAAGAAAAAAAATTGTGTTATTGTCTTGTTTCTTTTGTTGTTGTTGAACTCTTCCTTATGCTCTGGACGAGCTAAGGTTGGTTCTTTTGCACATAGCCAGGGAGAAACCCCCACTACATAACAATAATACACTAAAATTACAATAAGAATATCTTCTGAAGTTACACAATCTCCAACAAAATGAGAACTTATTGTCATGATTGTATATGTTGATGACTTAATCATTACATGTAACAATGATTAATTGAATCAAAAGGGAAAATATAACCGTTGCAAATCATTTGATATGATTGAATTAAGATTATTACATTGTTATTTGGGCATTAAAGTTTGGTAACAACCAAGTATGATTTTCATCTCATAAGCAAAGTATGTTTCATAATTGTTGAATAAGTTTATAATACTAAAGATTGCAATCCCAACAAAACATGAATCGACGTAAACTTATAGCTTTCAAAATATGATCAATTAGAGGCAATTAACAAATTTATATATCATCAACTTGTAGGAGGATTGATATATCTTACTTCAACTAGACCATACATAACTTTTGCAATTTGAATGTTATCAAGGTCTCTATATTCTTCATGGAAAACACATTCAAATACAACAAAGAGAGTACTTAGGTGTATCAAAGAGACCTCGGAATTTTGTATTGTACTTAACAAGAATGATAACTTCATGTTAAAGGATCTTTAGATGTAAATTGGGTAGGCGATGCATATGAAACAAAATATACAATGAGTTATGATTATGCTCTCGGTAGTGGAGTGATTTCATGGGTAAGTTAAAAGTATCCTTTTTGTAGCTCTTTCAATAATAAAAGCATAATATAAAGAAGTAATTCAAGAAACATGTGAAGTAGTGTGGTACATATAATTTTATGTGATTTGAAGCTACCACAAATGCAACCAGCAACTTTACACAATGAAAACCAAAGTTCCATTAAGATTACAAAGAATCCACTCTATCATTTGAAAACAAAACATGTCAAAATTCATCATCACTATATCAAAGAACAAGAGATGAACAAAAATAGAACTGATTTATTGCAAATACCATGATCAAGTAGCTAATATATTCACAAAATCACTCAACAACGATAAGTTCAAGAAATTTAAAAAAAAATAGAATTCATGGAAAATTAAATAAACATTGGGGGCGTTAGATATTGTAATGTTTATTTTATCAAAGGAATAATAAATTTTATATCGTAATGTCATAGAGTAAGAAATAAGTGATATGTAACAAAAGACATTTAACTCAATTTATTTGTGAAATTAGGTGAGTGTTTCACAATGGGAACGAGGAACTTACTAAACATATCTACAACACCACTTTATGTAATTTTGAAATACAATGATATTATATACATATACCTCTTTTAGTCTCTCTAGTTTTCTCTTTACATACGCTCTAGAGACGAGCAAATATGCATGATAAAATGATGTCTCTAATGATATCCTACACGCGTAACTAGTGGAATGAAAGTGTTGAAAATAGTAAATACAAAAAATATGTGTTGTACATGGGTCCTTCATCAAATGTGATAGAGTAATGAAAGATGTTGTAGCAGGTATGCCTAGCATGAAGGGACATTAGCAGAGTAGGCATAAATGTAGGGTGTGAGAAACAATCTACCAATTGGCATGGATACATTGGTGGAAATATGCACAGAGATCTAAGACTTTTACCCAGTTGCATGCACGCATGATACACCATATTTTAATGCAGTAGTGTGATTTTGCATGAAAGTGAAATTAGGGATTTTGATCCTAATTTCACCAATGAGTTATTAAAAGGTTTCAGAGGGTAAGAGAAAAGGGTACACTTGTGTGATTCAGGTGCAGATAGTAAGAGGTTACAAGAGGGTGATTGATTTGCATGAGGAGGGTGAATCAATGCATGAGAGAGAAGTTTCATTCTTGAGATGAGAAGGGAACATTATTGAGGCTGAGCGGGATAAGATAAGTGAGGCATATTGTTCAAATATTGAGGAGAGGTTAGGCTTGATCTTTCAAAGATTGAGTAACAGTCAAAGAGAATTTATATTGAGTAGACATAGAGACAATTAGAGGGGTGAATTCTAGAGAGAGAGGGTCACATTCTTCAGTGGATGAGAGAGCAGAGGACGAGGGGTGCATAATTCAAATACTGAGGGGGGGATATTCCCTAGACAAATATCCAAACTTGATTCCATTAGATATCATAGTAGAGTATATGACACGGTTTTCATAATGGTCACACATGCAAGAGATGGGTGCATTCCTTTAGGGACAGATGTAGTGGTTGAGTATTGAGGGTTCCTCTGAAAGATCTAGCACACCTTCCTAGGAACCATGTTCTATTGTTTATATGATAAATATGATTGTAATAATTTCCATAATTTCTCTAGCTCAGATTTTAAAAATACCATATATGTTGGTTTTCCCCATTAGGGTTTCTAAGGTAAATCATTGTGTTTATGTGGTTGATTTCTAGTTATATCATGCATGTTCGACAATTAATGAGTTTATTATTGTTGCTTATAGATCATATCTGAAATTTGTTTTCTATGTATGTATCTAGGAATCTATAGAGTAGTATATCAAAGATAAGCTTAGCTATTGAGATAAGAGTGTAAAAATTAACATGGTATTAGAGTGCCCTATCTGAGAAGAAATCAAGGTTTACATGGTGGTATTGTAGAGATTGCACAGTGATATTGCAAATAATTCAAATCAATTTGATTCAGGGGTTTGAATCATAGTTCTTTTATATATGCAGGGCCATGGTGACCGAGCTAAGGTTTAAAGATAGGTTGGATGGAAGTACCAACTTCAATTCATTGAAGGAAAGAATCATGTTGTTGTTGGAAGAGAAAGAGTAATGGGATATTGTGGAGAACACAACATCGAATCCTGTGACAGATCCAACAAATACAGTAGTCTTGGACATGTATAAAAAGAAGAAGGTGAAGGACAAGCGCATCCTTCTGGATTTCGTGAAGATCATATCATTCCACATGTAAGCATAAAGACACATGCCTATGAGATGCGGACAACGTTAACAAATGATTTCCAAAGTAGCAATTCAAACAGGAAGATGGTGCTACAGGAAAAAATCTATAGTATAAAGATGATCAAGGATGATCTAGTTATAGCATATCTTACCAAGGTGACTCAAGTTCGAGATGATCGTTGAGAAGTGAGTGAAAATATTGCAGATGCAGAGTTGGTGAGGTCAACCTTGGAAGGTTTCTCCAAAACATAGGATACCTTTGTTCGTTTAATCATTTCTCAAGAGAATATTCCCATCTAGGATGGATTGTGGGACGATTTCACTCAGGAGGAGTTGATATTGGGATTAGGTCAGTAAGACCACAAGGAGGGAAATGAAGAGGAGAATATACCACTTGTGAGAAGAAGCAAGGGAAAAGGTAAGAATAACTTCAGATAGACTTCGAAGGTTAATAAGGATTTGAGTAGGATCGGATGTTACACTTGTAACGAGTATGGACACTTTGCAGTTAAATGTCCTCATAGAAAGAAGAGAAAGAAGGAGAAGGATGGACATGTTGCAGTAGTTATTGAGGTGGATGAGTTTATTGCAAAATTTGATAACGAGGTCTCCCATGTTTCATTTGAGTGAGGGTGTGACAGTAATCAACCTGAGGTTGAGGTTGATGAGAGATGGATAGTTGACAGTGGGAATTGTAGCCAAATGAAAAGGATGCAATATGCATTTCTCACTTTAAAGAGAGTTCCAAATCAGCTTGTACAGGGTATGAGGGCATAACACAGACAGTCATAGGAGTGGGATGAGTGAGGTTCCATCTCGAATACTCTATGTTCCAAGGCTGAAGGTTAACAAACTCTTGGTTCTAGCCTTGAAAGGGGATGGATATGTAGTAATTTATAAGAAGGAACACCTATTTTTCTTCCTAGAAGGAGTGAATCTGGTTGACCTAGTGTTGATAGCTCATAAGAGAGACAGTGAGTATGTAGTGCATGGATAGCCTACATTTTGAGGATCTAGGTGGATAACAAGTTTTGAGTCTAAGACAGATGGAGAGAGAATCTCTAAGGATTGATGAATGTAGCCAGTCCTCAATTCAAAAAGAGGGAGAATATCCAAGGATTCAAGTGGATTTGAGTAGTCAATCCTTGGTACAAAAAATAAAGGGAGCATCCTAAGTTTAGGGGAGTCAACAAGATACTACTTCTTCCAATTCTGGTAAGAGGGTCAGCTGGTATGATTTGAATATGAGAGAATCTTAGGATCGAGATGAGACATATCGAAGAAAGAGAGTCGGGAATAATGTGGAGGATCAACCTATGGAAAAATTCAAAGGGAGTTTGGAGCAGGATTCTACACAGAGTCTAGAGCATGGATTAGTGTTAGATAAAAAGGGAGAACAAGAGGCTTCCCTACAGAGGAAATTGATGGAGACGCTCACTCTCACAAATTATCATTTCAGAGTGCAGTAGATCCAGCTAGTCCAAGGTAGTAGTTGTAGCAGTAAAAGAATTGATATATCTAGGTGCCAAAAACACTTCCCTCCCTAAGAGGGAGTGTTGAAATTTGAATCTCAGGATGTCCTTCATGCAGTCATTCCTAGCATGAATGGACATTAGCATAATAGGAATGGATGTAGGGTGTGATAAACACTCTACTAGTTGGCATGTATCCAGTGGTGGAAACATACACATATTTCTAATACTTTTACCCAGTTGCATGCATGCATGATACACCATTTTTTAATGCAATAGTGTGATTTTGCATGAAAGTGAAACTAAGTATTTTGACCCTAATTTCACTAGTGAGTTAATAAAAGGTTGTAGAGGGTAAGAGACAAGGGTACACTTGTGTGATTCAGATGAAGATAACAACATGATACATGAGGGTGACTGATTTGCATGAGGAGGGCGAATAAATGCATGAGAGAGAGGGTGCATTCTTGAGGTTGAGAGGGATGAAAGCAGGGAGGAATATTTTTTAAATATTGAGGAGAGGATTCCTTGATCATTCAAAGACTGAGTGATAGCCAGAGAGAATTTTAGTGAGAAGAAAGAGAGACAGTTAGAGGGGCACATTCTAGAGAGAAATAGGTTCATTCTTTAGTAGTTGATAGAGCAAAGGAAGAGTGGGATGCACCTTTCAGAGACTAAGAGGGGGTGCACATCCCTAGATAAATGTCCATGCTTGATTCCATTTTAGATCATAGCAGAGTAGAGGGCGTAGTTATCAAATTAGTCACGCGTACTAGAGAGGTAATTGTTGTAGTAGTAATGCATCCTTAGTACATAGTTTTTACCTTAAGCTAACTTTATTTTCCTTCATGCAATGATATCCTATGGTTTAAGACTTAGGAGATCTGATTCAGCATTATAACTAGTTATTTTGGTTTGTTCACACCTACAACAGTGCCCTAATTAGTCAACCCAGCACATGTGCACCTCATTTAATGTCTTGGGGCACAACCTCCTTGATTTGTGGGGCCCTGGTTTGACTAAGTGCGCTAGGGGGTGAATCTGGCATGTTTTATCTCTCCCAAGAGCATTTATTGCCACCTAGAGCACTCCACTCACCTCTATCTTCTCACCCATGCTTTCTTAGGACCCATTAATGACACAACACAATTCAAATGATGTTTCATGACTGTTTGGGCTTAGTTGGAGCTCCTTTGGTCCACCTAGGGGGTTGGGGGTCAATTTTCACCATGAAACTTGTACTTTCCCAATTGGATGCCAGATCCACTCGAATTTCCACCAATGTATTATAAATGTGTAACATAATATCTAAATGATGTATGATAATAATATGATCAGAAACTAGCACCATTCATATGTGTTATTTCATGTATTTATTGTCTCTTTGATTGTTTCTCTTGCATATTTTTTCAAACACTTCCTGTGTGAAGTCTGTTCTAGCTACTAGATCTGATTAAGAAGTAAATTCTCACATGGTATCAGAGCTATTTGGAGCTGCAAACAAATCTTGTGAGGTTTGAGTTGCTGTTTAGGGCATATTTCCAGAAAACTTGAGTGTTTACTTGCAGGTTTAACAACATTTTTGTCACGGGTTGCACAAGAAAGATGGAGAAAACTCGAGCTCTATTTACTCCATTCAATTATTTTGAGTGGAAGGCCGATATGGTAATCTAGTTGAGGTCCAAGGGCCTCTACCGGGTCACCATGGGAACTGAAACTGAGCCAAATTCTGTTGTGGAGAAAGCTAAGTATTTTAATAGGCTTGATGAGGCCTTCAACATGCTTTGCCTTAGCACTTCAAGAGAACTTCTATTTCACATAAAAATTCTTGTCACACCGAATGAAATATGGGTCAAATTTGAGTCACTATTCAGGAAGACAGATGAAATGAGAGTCCATCATCTTGAGAATGAGCTAATCTCACTAAGCCTAGTTCATTACGAGACCATTGAATATTTCTTCACCAAGTTTAAAGCACTGGTAATTCAGCTATAACAATGTGGAATATATAATAAAGATGATCATCTTATCTTGTCCATCCTTTCTAAGTTGGGGCCGGAGTATTCTGTATATGTTTCAACATTTCACTCTAGCAAATTGACAACCAAAAATTGGAAGATGCCTGTGCTGGAAGATTTCATGGAGTCTTTGACTCAGGAACGTGACAAGCTCATACAAATAGGTACCATAATCAAATACAAGGATCAATCTATTGCTGCTGGTATATCAAATCAATCCCAGAGAAAGAAGAAATATTTGAAGCAAAGGGAGAAAGAGAGGAAGGAATCAAATTCAGAAAGCTCTAGTTCTACTAATGGGAGCTTGAAATCCAAGAGGAGAAACAAGAGAGAAAGACCCACATGTGATTATTTCAGATTTTCACATCTTGAGATAGATTTATTCAGAAATAAAATGGACATCATGACCAAGCTCCTTGAGGAGAACCACATTGCTCTTCCAGAATTTGCAAAAAGATGGGAGCGCAAGCAAGCAAATGGTAAGGCTGAGCATGCATTGGGTGCATGTATAAAACCCAATTATGATTTCTATGTTTCTGATAACTCTGTTTCTGATTCACATTCTGATGTATCAGAACCTGAAACATCCATCCCTGCCTTGAAAAAATTCCCATTCAGTTCATCAAAGCTTCCTCCCAAAACTAGTCATTTTTCACTAGCTTTTGATGTTCCTTCTGAAAGCTCTTCCCAAATCTATTCATATCTTTCCATTTTTTATTTTTAAGATGATATGCAGACTGATATACATCCTATGACAGTTATTGACTCATTTCCCCAACCATCTCATGACCAAAATACCCATCAACCCTCAAGTTCACTAGTTGGAAATTCAGAAAATTGTCTAGTTTCCAATGCTATGTCTCTTGTATATGTTGTTGTTATGTCTTGTATGTATTTCATTGGTTCGAAAGCCATATAACTGGCCTTCATGGGACTATTTTCCATATTTCTGGACTTTCCTTCACCATTCATGGTTCGAATCTCAAGTCTCCAAACCTTACAGGTTCACTCAATTGTAATTGTGATCTAGTTGCTCACTCTTCTCTTCCTATGGATCCATTCGCTCATGGAGACACCATACCTCTGATATTTTATGTTGTGTATGAAATATATTCTGATATTTCAGAGCCTCATGATCTTCTTTACAGAGTTGTGAAGGTTCTTCATCAAATTAGGAGAAACATTCATGGCTTTATTCATGATATGACAACTACACATAATGCAGATTTTGTTGAATCTTTTGATGTTATTTGGGAAAGAGTTTGAAGAGATATATTTTCAATGGTTGATTATGATGTTATATCAGAGTATGCTTGCATCAAAATAAATTCTTATTATGCCCCTCCACNAGGGCCTCTCCACATGATCTTTGTTTACAACACTTTGATGCATTGATGCATGATCTTGGCATCCACAACATCTTCACCAAGTCCATCACCAAGAAGTTATTCTTTAAGCTCATTCAAGTGAAGAAGAGGACCCGCTGAAGAAATTTTTATCTCTGTCATATCCATTTTTGAGGGGAGGTTTTTCCCATTAGGTTTTCCTCCTTACCTCAGTTACATGGATCAATAAAAATCATGTTGTAAAAGGTGACTTGTGCCTTAGTTGCCAAGGCCTTAATAAATATTTTTTATTAAAATGTACTAATTATAGATTAAGGAGGGCTTTTGGAGTATTAATACATCCTTAGTACATATTTTTTACCTTAGGATAACTTTATTTTTCCTTCATGCAATGATATCCTATGGTTTAAGACTTAGGAGAGCTGATTCAGCATTATAGCTGGTTATTTTTGCCTCTTCATACCTACAAAATCACCCTATTTGGTCAACCCAGAACATGTGCACCTCATTTAATGTCTTGGGGTTCCACCTCGTTGATTTTTTGGGCCCTGGTTTGACTAAGTGCGCTAGGGGGTGAATCTGGCCTGTTTTAGCTCTCCCAAGAGCATTTATTGCCACCTAGAGCACCCCACTCACCTCTATATTCTCACCCATGCTTTATTAGGACCCATTAATGACCCAAAACACTTCAAATGAGGTTTCATGACTGTTTGGGATTAGTTGGGGCTCCTTTGGTCCACCTAGGGGGGTTGGGGGTCAATTTTCACCATGACACTTGGACTTTCCCAATTGGCTTCCAGAGCCACTCAAATTTCCTCCAATTTATTATAAATGTGTAACATAACATATAAATTATGTATGATAATAATTTCATCAGAAACTAGCACCATTCATATGTGTTATTTCATGTATTTCCTGTCTTTTTGATTATTTCTCTTGCATATTTTGTCAAACACTTCATGTGTGAAGTCTATTCTAGCTCCTAGATCTAATTAAGAAGTGAATTCTCACAGTAATCATTCCTTCAGGTATAGTTGCAGTTGTTGAGTATTGAGAGTTCCTCCTAATAATCTAGCATGCCTTCCAAGGCACTAGGTTCTATTGTTTATATGATAAAGCTAATTATAATCATTTCCATAATTTCTCTGGCTCAAATTATATAAATTCCATAGATGTTGGTTTTCCCCATTTGGGTTTCCAGGGTAAATCATTGTGTTTATATGTGTTTGATTTCTAGTTCTGCTATGCATGTTTGGAAGTTAATGAGTTTATTATTGTTGCTTATAGATCAAATCTGAAATTTATTTTCTATGTATTTATCTAGGAATTTATAGAGTAGTATATGATAGAAAATATCCTCTTTTAAGATAAGAGAGTAAAAATTAACAGTCTCATCGTTGAAATTCACGTGGCGAGATGAATGGGAAATGTTGATAATGGAGAGTAGCATTAATCAAGTGATGAGAAACAAACAACATTGAGACAAGTGGAGTCATGTGAAGAAAATCAAGTGTAGCTTGAAATTTATGAACAAAGTAGTGACAATGCATCAACGAGGGGTTTTCAAACAATTGCAAGGGAGTGATGAAGTGTTGGGAAGCTCATGATCAAATTATTCAATAATGGGTTATGGTTGATTAGTTCGAATTTGAGTGGCATGTCTTTGTTGAGTGATGGGTTGACCTTGATGTTAGGTAGTTCTACCTACAACATGTGTGAGAGGATGTGGCATAAGGTGGGGTCATAAAAAAATGGGGGGGGGTGGACAAAATCCAACTCAAGAAGCTAGGAATGAAGACCTAACTCGTCTAAAAGGAACAAGGATGCGGATTCCAAGTATGAATGTCCACTTATTTCATTGTTAGGGATAGAAAAGGTTTGGGGATGTCGATTTCCCTAACATTCCTTTCATCGCCCTTGTGTACTCGACTCTATTGCGTGTGGGTATTAGCCTTTTTCTCTTGGATTCTTAAGTGGATCATGATTACTAGGTTGATAATCATTAGGAAGGTGAAGTAAGGAAAAATACCAAGCTAATTAGTGGTGTATAAAAAGTGTTAGGAGATGTCACATTATTCACCTCCTCTTATCTTATCTTATCTACTTCCACATTCAAAAAGATGTGACACTTTTTTTTTCTTTTAACAAATTAGATCATATAGCATTTTCCTTTATAATTGACTTCATTACATGGGTCAAATACCACATGTAACCCTTATTTTTGAATTCATCAAGCCAATTGGTTGGTTCTTGCATCAGGGTATTTTGGATCAAAATGATCAAAAAAATTCTAAGGAAAACACATTTTCCATCTTGAAGGAACACTCATCATGATCCTTCGAACACCTTACATCAAGTCATCAACCCTCTGACAAACAATGGCCCATCAAATCTATTTTGAAATTCACCCTAACCTCTATTGGGATCATTCAATACATTGACTTGAACTCCATCAAGTCGCTTTTGAAAGCCAATATTTATTAGACCACTTTATAAAACATGGATTGAAATTCATTAGACCACTTTTGAATATGCTTTAAAACATTGAATAAAAGGCCATCAACCCACTCCAAAAGAAACACCTAAAACAAAAAAAATATCAAGGGTCAATGACCCTTGTTCGAATATATGACTTCAAACTTTAAACAAAAATGTCATGGTGTCCTATGTAGAGATGGCACATTGGGCCTATTTCAAAGTTAAGCTTAAATTCCAAATTAATAAAATATGGCAATTCACCCCTTTTGAAAGATTTCATCGAAATGAAAGGGGCATCAACCTCTTCAAATAGAATGCTTTAAACCATTAAATAAAAGGGGTGTCAAAAGAAAAAACCTAAAAGGGCCATCAAAAGAAAAAGGCTCTACTTTTGAAGTTAATGTCCCATATATAATGAAAAGGGTGAATGATTGACACCATTTGAATTTAGCAAGCTCTTAGTTCTCAAAGGTTATGCTCTGTGTTTCCATTTGGCCTACAACCACACCAATAATTTGAATTGTTCAAACCACCAATAACCCAAATCCAAACAACTCTAAATTTATTCAAATTTGTAAACACATGTATCTAACTAATGCAACAAAACCAAGAAAGCATAACTCCTTTTGACCCAAAAATCCTATTTCAAAAAGAATCCATTAACATATACAACTTGGATTTTAAAATTTTAATCTAGGTTAAAAGATAGAGATGGAACACTTATATTTTATCCAAAAAGATCAAGAAATTATGTGCATATAAGCACTTTTATAACAAAACATTATTACCAATTTGACAAGAACTCTAGAAAGTTATTATTTTTTTAGTTTAGTGGTTGTCTTTACTCCATTTCAAAAATTGGTGTTAATAGTAGCACCTATTTTCTGGGTTAAAATTATAAAATTTTGCAACTGTCATCTACAATGTTTTTAACCAAAACTTTAAAATCAACCCCAAAAATAAAAATTGGTGTTCCCATAATCATTTTTTAAAGTTAAAATTACATCTTGTTTGAAACCATAACCTTAACAATCGATACCACTAGTATCTACAAACAAAAACCTTAAAAGAGACACCATAATGAAAATATCATGTTAATAGTAGCACCTCCTTTTTGGGGGGCTTAAAATTACTACTTGTTTGAAGTCATTTCCTTGAAAACCACTACCATTGAGAACTAAAACATCAAAATCAACCTCTCAAATTGAAATGTGTTGCCAATAATAACACTTTTTTGTTTCGAGCTTCAAATTACAAATTTTTTAAACCATGGTATAAAAAATTACCAATGTTACAAACAAAGGAAAATAATAGTTTTTTTTTAAGGAAAAAAAATTAATTAGATTAGAAAAAATATATATATACAAAAAAAAAACCCAAAAAAACATATATTTCTTGAACAAAAATTTTTAAAAATGAAAATTTAAATAAAAAAACATAATTTAGAATATAATTTAATATATATATATATAATTAAAAACTTAGCTTCAGTTTTAATTTTTTTTTAAAATAAACAACAACAATTAAAAAAACACAATGTGGAAGGTAATTTCGGGAATTGTCCCCTAACTCCACCATGGGCCTTCTCCTTGTCACCTCCTCACACTCTCCTCCCCCACATCTCCATTCACTGTCATTAACCCTTACTCAAGAGAGGCGAGTTACTACTTGTCACTCTTAGGTAAGGGCCGAAAGTAGTGAAGGGGGTCATTGTTATCTAGTGAAACAACACTTCTACGTCCGAGTACTGACACTCAATGTGTCGGTACACAAAAGGACACAATGGATTGAAGTTGCCCAAAAAGGACACAATGGATTGAAGTTGCCCAAAACCTATAGATGAGCATGTACCTTGATGCATCTTGATCTTGCTAGCCTTGTCCATGTTTATAAGGTGCTTAAGAAGTAATCACGACTATTGACACTGTATCTCACGAACCATTCGTGGGTAGCCATATATACAAACCGTGATTAGATGATCATAGTTTGCACTCGCGGGTTTCCTTTATAAAATTCACGTCTCACTCGTGACTTGCCTATATTCATACCCGCGATTACCCTAAGCCAAAAATTAAAAATAAAAACATGTTTAGTTATAGACAGTTGGGCTCATAATCATAACGTTCCCAACTTCCCTAACCATCTCAACCTTCGTACCTCCTCCTATTCATCAAGTATAAATAAAGGGTAGGGGTTGAGGCTAAAGATGTATCTGAAGAGAGCAAGGTTATGCTAGAGGAATACCTTTGGATATTTGGAGTAGCAGAAATCAGTTCCTTGGCTAGCATAGGAGGACTTATATCAGATATTGGTCGTATATTTCATCACTGCTTATCAATAAGGAGATATTTTCTTCCAAAATGGTGCACTAGTGTTCTTATATGTTATGATTTATGAATTATCTTGTTGTCTTATTGCAATCATAATATTTCATTAATCTCTTATATAACATCTAAGATTTTGTAGGAAGGTGTTTGTCTCTTTTGCAGGAGTGAATATCCCTAGAATCTATTGGAGCATTTGGATCAAACGAGAAAGCTAAGACTAGCCTTCATAAACAAGGTACACTAACTTTCTGCCCTATTTCTATCTCAAATTTCCAGATGGATGAATTTCTGCAAGTTTAATTTTGGTACGTTGGTGACCCCATACCCTTAGGTCATAAGGTATACTTTCCCTGGATAACAGCCGCCAGGTAGGAGGGCAATGTACCCCTCCCACCGAACCCCTTCACAAACAAAATCCCTTGTCCATTCAACCCTCCACTCTTGGGAAAAGGTCGAAAACAATCGAGTGCTCCATGAGGTAGGAGGGCAATGCACCCCTCTTGTCAACCCTTGCCGCTACTATAAAAATTCTCACCCCAACCCAGTTTCAAGTCTTGACAAAAATTCATGGTTTAATGCCCATTCCCCATTTGCATTTGACTGCTAAAAAATAACTTTATCATAAGCCAAATTTCAAGACTTGAAACACATGGATTTAATTACAACTATAGAATACAAATAATAAGCACATTCATGAAAAAAAATTGCACAATGAATTTTGGGCAAACAACCCTTGGAAAAACCCTGTAAGGGGAAAACTAGTGAGAGAGGGAGAGAGAGAGAGAGAGAGAGTTTATTATTCAATTTTTTTTTTATAGAAAAATCTAATCTAATAGTAATGAAAAAATTATTTCAAAAATCATGCCACATGACCACCTTGAAAATAGTGCCATTTTCCTCAAAAAATGTGCCTTGATTTTCTGTGCAGGAACAGTACAGAACTGTACATAGTTATTCCTCGAAATCTATGTTGTTGTACGATATTTATTTTGCCTTGAATTTTGTGCCAAATTTTATCAAATATGCATGTCTCTATTGTGCAACAGTAATCCCTTGATTTGTGTGCCAATGGTATGGAAAATTGTTTTGTTGTTCTACAGTATGGACTCCTGGAATTTATTGTTGTAAGACCTCATTACCTATTGGTGTATCTTCCTTGATTTGTGTGCCTATTTCATAGGGAATTGTGCCCTTCTCCTTCAGTTGTATGAATTCTCTCCCAACTCACTACAACAAATCACTCTTTTAGGGGCGGTTTTGGCTTCCAGCGATTTTTCTAACACCCCTCCCCCCCCCCGGGGCAAAAAAAGGAATTTTAGGTATTTGGGGGAGGCTATTTAAAACACCCCTCAAAAGTCCCAAGAATTGTACTTTTGGGGGTGTTTTTTAAACCCCCAAAGAATTCCAATTCTCAGAACTTTTGGGGGCGGGGGGTGGTTTGTAAAGAACCCCCTAAAGGTCCTTTTCAAGGCAGTTTTTAAAAAAGCCCAAAATTCATGGGAACTAGACTTTTGGGGGAAGTTTTTAAACCCCCCCTAGAAGTCCAATTCTCATAACTTTGGGGGGGTGGGGGGGGGGGAGGGGGTGGAAAGAACCCCCCTAAAGGTATTTTTCAATGCAGTTAAAAAAAAATTTAGTGGGAATTGGACTTTTGGGGGCGGTTGTTCTAAAGTCGCCCCCAAAAGTCATGGGAATTTTGGGGGCGGTTGTTTTAAATTCGCCCCCAAAAGTCATGATAATTTTGAATTTTGGGGGAAGTTGTTATAAATTCACCCTAAAAAGTCCAATTGTCATGAATGTTTTTGGGAGGGTTTGAAAGACCTCCCCCCTAAAGATCCTTTTCAAGGTGGTTTAAAAAAAAACCTTTAAAAGTCATGATAATTTGGAATTTGGGGGCAGGTGGTTATAGATTCTCCCTCAAAATTCCAATTGTCAATACAACAACCCCCCCCGCCCCCTCCCCCCCTAAAATTTCTTTTCAATGCGGTTTTAAAAAAAACCTTAAAATTCATGAGAATTTGGACTTTTGGAGGCAGTGGTTATAAAGGTGCCCTCAAAAGTCCAATTGTCATGACATTTTTTTTTGCGGGTGGGGGGAGGTGGGGGGGTTGATGGCTGGATTTTCTATCTTGAGAAAAACAAAGAGAAATAGCCCACACAAAGTGCTTAAAACAACCATCAGTGTGTTTGAATTAGCAATCTCTCACATGAACAAAGGCCCCACTGCCTATATGTGTTTTCTCTCAATAAGAGAGTCTCACAATTTAATGATATGAGTTCTGAAAGATGCAATTGGAATGTCAAAGATGTAATATAAGTAATATAAAATTGGCATAACTTATCTATGATGTATATTTCATTAGCTGAAAACAAACAATTTTAACAGCTGTTAAATTGTAGCTTTCAATTATGAAACAAATATGTAAAATAATTTAAATATTAATTCTATCTATTAAATCTACCCTATCATATCTTGTGAACAGGTTGAAATTAATATTGACTCAATTTGCAAAAAATTAAAGCATGTAATAATCTAGGTTGAAAAGAATTTTTACAATCAAACTATTACATGCTAAATAACTCATTTGAATTAACATATTAAAATCATGAGAAATTATCAAATGTTTTTAATTATGCAAAGGTAAATCAATTATCTGTTAAAATATTAATTTATAAAGCAATCATTATTTTCCAAAATAAATTTTGGAATATTATGATAACATGAAAATCAAACATAATTGAAAGCTAAGTTCGGAAATTTGCTTAATTTTATTAAGAACAATGATAAGCAGAACAACTGGTATATTTCTTATTACTCCAAAAGACAAAACTTAAATAGAGTTTACAAAATAGATCTGCAAAACACTATATCATTACCCAAAAACAAATCTTGATCTTGATAACATAGGTGATACCTCCATCACTATTCCTTCGAAAGAAACCAACCTTACATAGAAAAAGCGTGTAGGAAAAAATAAAATTCTTCTATGTTAGTGGAGATTTCCCCAGGAGAAAACTATACAAAACTTTCTTGGGAAAAAAATTCCCAAGAAATTTTTTTTCGCTCTCCACTTCCAGAACTCTGAGCTCAAATTTATACAAGTGAAAAACAATGGGAAGGATAGAATCCAATTACCCAAAACTCTGGTTCGTTCAACCGAATACCAAACAGGCCGCAACAAAATTCTGGAAAATTCACCTTTGTTTGGGAACGAATTTCTTCATATCTATTGATAGATTTCCAAAACATCCCATCGTCAGGGTTTAAGGACCCCATTTGAGAAGTGGGTTTTCAACTATTTGAGTTCATTCTTCATGGTTTGCTCACAATAAACCACGTAAAATAGTCTCTTCCTACTAGTGCGCAATCCGTTTTTCAAACTTTGCTCCTTTATGAACAGTTACGAATTCTCCTTAAACTTTTTTTTGATGAGTTGGTTTTCATGGAACAATTTCAACAAATCTTACGCACCATTTCACATGGGCATAATAAATAAATCAATTAACCATGATCGAAAATTCAAAGAAATGAAAAATCACAAATGAAATAAAATACTTTTAAAATAATAAAAGATAAGCATTTTCCCTTTTAATGATATGAAAGAATCTCATTATGAAAACTTATATCCCTTTTTCTTAATACATTTCATGTACTTACACCAAAATATATCTATAAACATAGTTAAGCATCCATAAATGATTAATGGATAAATAATTACATGGAGTTACAAGATAGACTTCCACAAAAATTATTTAAATAAATTTATAATTATTTAAATAAGATGTGTAAATCATGAATATAAGAAGAAGAGATTAATTTTGAGAAGTCTCATATCAAATCATTTTTCTCAACTCAAGTAAAAAAAGACTTAATAGATAACACCAAAGAATACTAGATATTATGGAAAAGGTCCAATGTAAAATCCATTTGGATGTGTGAATGGTTATTTAAAATAAAATTTCTTACGATAATTAATCATTTAGAAGGTATCATGAATTTATATCTATATTAATACTTAATAAGTCTTAATATAAAATCATTTAAATAATCACCAAAAGCTAAGATAAATGTTCATAAAAATGTAGCTCTTGGGGTTAATACACATATAAAACCTTCTTCATTTTATATGTTTCATAAGATAGTTTCAATCTTCATGATCAAGATAAGATAAGGATATTTAGCTAGGGTTTTTCTTGGTTTTTGCTAGTTAGGATTTTGGATATGTAGTTTTTATAGTAGCACTGTGATAAGGATCTTGTATGTACAACTTCATCTTATTCATATTGATGAAGTTTTCATTGAATTTTCACTTGATCCAATACTTATGTAACTTTTCGATTTTATTTTCAACCATATATGTTCTTCATGGTATATAATTTCAATCTCTGTCTTGTGTATTTGACATAAGAAAAACTATGTTGAGTGATTAACGTCATTATAATTAAAGAAGATAAGGATTTTGTTAATGTTGTATTTATATTCATTTATTGCATGTATCTTTATGCACCTAGGGTATAACATAGCCAAGTCTTTCTCATCTTCATCTTGTTTCTTATTAACCTACATGCAAGGACACCATCTCAACAAATATTTGTCCCCAATAGTGGTGTATGGCCCGATAGATGGATTATGATCCCCCCAAAAAATGTTATGGCCTAAGTCCATTGCTTTTCACATGAAACCATGGGACATGTATCGAGAACCAACCTTGGTAGTTTAAACCTCAAAATATTAACAATATAACACTCAAAACCCAAAATTCCTTATGGAGGGCATGTATGTTATTTTGGGGCCCCATACATGGCCCATGAGCTCCTTACAAAAATGTGTAGTGTGAGATTCTATATATGGGCCTATACTAAGCAATGGGACTTTAGAACCATCCCTAATTTGTTAATCCTCAAAATGATCACCATATATGACAAGTATGCTAAATATTCCTTACATAAGCTATATGTGGTGACCTACAATACCATGGCATGGACCATGATCCCTATGTGGAATTCGTAAAGAATTAGAACCTCAATTTAAATCTTGTTTCATAACAACCATTCTTATACGTGTTACAAATATTGATATGGACACCATATTCCTCTTGCATGTTAAAAATTTCCTATGTAGGTTTATGTGAAAGTTAATTCCCTACACATTTCCCATGAGCCATAGAGCAAAATATTGGTGTAAGGATTTTTATTTTGGCATTGTACCACTAAATGTGCAATTAGAACCACACTTATCATCCCAAAGATTTAAATTAATGAGCACCATATTACTCTCACATGCCAGAGCATGGTGGCTTGAGGCCCCACACATAGACCATGAGTCTCAAGGACAAATTTGATGGCCAACAACCTATATCTTTGCACCAAACCATGTATTAGGCACTAAAACTAACCTCAAAATCACCACCATAATGCACTCCTGGGATGAGATTTCCTACTAATTTTTCGTGTGGTTGTTGTGGGCCCACACATGCCCCATGAGATATACAAAAAAGTGTTATGGCTCAATACCTTGAATTTCAACCCTAAAACATTTTATGATTCCTAAATACCATCCATGGTGCGATAAAGCTTGAAATAAACACCACTTCTCACTCATATTCCAAATATTTCCTTTATAGGACTTGTCTGGTTGTCCAAGGTCCCATATATGGACCATGAGTTCCAAAGAAAATTTTATGGGCCAATAAATTGTATTTTTGTATCAACCTTGGCTTCTACACCAAGAAGTTGCATCCCTATTATATGACCATATCTCATTGGCATGATGAAGATTCCATTTGTAAGGTCTATGTGGTGCTTTATGGCCCCAAAAATAGATCATAAGCCCCGTATATGAATGTTATAGTGTATTCCTAGGGATTTTAGCTTTGAACCATGACATATGCATTGAGAACCATGTCTAGTATTAGAAAGAGGAAAATGACTATCATATCTCATTTGTAGGCTAATGATTCCCTATGGAGGGTATGTGTGATAGTTTGAGGGATTGAACATGGACCATGAGCTTGGAGAAAAATGTTATGACATAAGACCCTTATTTAACCTTATATCATAACATGGGCCTTGAAAACCATCCCTGGTGTGCCCTTCCTCAAAATGGTGAATATATCTCGCATGCAGGCTAAGAATCCCCATGTAGACCTTTTGTTATAATCTATGCCTTCGTTCATAATCCGTGATCCCCAAGGTAATCCATATGGCCTTGTACCCTAAATTTAGACCTCGGTTCATGGTCTAGGCCATAGAAATCATCTCTAGTGTTAGAAATATTTAAATAGAGACCATATCTTGCTTATATGCCAAATGCAAATGTTATGGCCTAAGGCTATGTCTTTTGACCTTGCCATAGCTTAAGTTACAATAAATATACATGGTTAACCAAAATTCATAAAAAGAGGTACTATATCTTTCTCACATGCCAATTTTCCCTTTATAGGGCTTTGTGGTGTCCTGAGGCCCCACACATAGTTCATGAGCCCTACGGAAAAATGTTTTGGCCCAACAACTTGACTATTCACATCAAACCATGGCCTAGGGACTAAAATCCATACTTGGTGTTCCAAATCTCAAAATGGCTAACATATCTTACTCATCGTCTAAATATTTCCTGTGTAGTATATAGGGCCTTTGAGGTGGTCGAGGGGATCACACATGACTATATCTATTATTTTCATCCACTAGTTTATTTGGATGCTTCCCGAAGATGTTTACTGGGTGGACACCACTATTATTAGGCTACTTTGATTATTAAATTGTATGTTTTTAAGCTTAATTCAAGGTGAAACTTTATTTTAAGCATGTCTACTACAAACCTTCAGCATTGGAACCTACCTCATTGAAGCCATGAAAACATATTTCAACAAAGGAGATATATACTTGAACCTTATGTTATTTAAGTTAATTGGTATTTTGGATTGAGATGCAATTGTATATTTTTATCGAATTCTGGCTCGGTTTTCTCCAAATTCAAATACTTAATCACCTTGATTAATATTACAAAAAGAATGCTCTACAATAGTTGGATGCGTGAGTGATTCCCTCATTAAGATGGGAAGGTATTACAGTGTCAGGATGTTACTGTCTGATGTAATTTTAGTGGCCTTTTCATACTTGTCTAACTTTTATTTTGTAATGTGTTCATGAAGGTAATTTTAGTGTTCTAATGTTTCATTTATTTTGTCTTACATGGTGATAGGTTGATCTTGATCATAAGCAACACAGATCTTTCTAGGGTTACACTTGTTTGATGTAAATTTAAACAAGAGTAGAGGACTTTGCGGTGGATACCTTGATACTATACAAGTACATTGGTCCTTGTTTGAGACACATAATCACAAACACTACTATTAAAAAGGTAATTTATGCATTATATGTACTTTTCCTTTTTGAGATCCATATCCACCTAGAAATCCCTTTTATCTTTTGAAAATCACACACAGACATTATCAATGTATGGGTTGTTGCCTACATCATATTATATCATTGCACCCTTTTTTAACTAAACTTTATGTGTGTGTTTTTTCTTAATAAAATGTGTACTTTAACTGTTAATATGATCAAATATGTACAAGGAATTTTACATCAAGAAACCACCATAAGCACAATGTCCAAAATCTCCCAACACTGTAGAAATCTATTATTTGGAGAAAAAAAAAGTGTCATATAGACTACAATGAAAATATACTATACTTGTAGCAACTATCATAAAAATAAAGAAGGTCAGCATGTCTCCACATAAAGGGAATGTCATACAACACCATGGAACATGTTTGCACCTGGAACTGAGTTATTGTTGTCCTTTGTAGGTGGGATTCGTTCATTTGTATTTTTGTTTGGATTATTAATGATGTGTACCCATCCATCATTTACTTGTTTAGGCTTGGGGGGATTTTTAGTCTTGGAAATGTGAGGGCCAAGGTTTGGAACTTTTCATTTGGAGGGTGGGTTGGAGGATGCCACCTATGGTGCCTCTCTCGCCACTCTTAGAAAACTATTATACAACTCTAACAACATGATTCCATGGGAAACCAGGTCTGTGGGATTAATCAAGGGGGTTTGCAGGGGGTTTCCCTGCTCACTATGCATGGTTCCATGTCATAGTAGTCAATCTCGTGCAAGTGTCCCCTTTCCATTTCAAATTTTCTTTGTTGGATAGTGTGTCAATTAAATCAAGTTAGTGATCCTTCATTCATTAGTATATAATCAAACAACAAGGAATTCATTTTGAACCATCTTTCCTGCATTCATTAGTATATAATCAAACAACAAAGAATAGAGTCATTCAAAATAGTCTCAGAAATATATTGTTACTTCTCAGCCATAAATACATTAAACACCTTTCAACCAACTTGTAGTATAAATACATAATAAAAAAATAGGTAAACAACTTCCTTTATCAGAATAAACCAACAACAAGAACACGAAATTTGGGTATGGATCTAATGGGTGACAATTGTCAACTAGTTCCCACGGTTTCAACTTCCAATCACCATGTGGAAGCATATTTTTAGTTTATTAGATACAGTTTCATGTATATATACCATTGTTGAAAACATTGGCAAAGGAAAAAACTCGGCAAGGGGTCCGAATACAATTTCTTGGCAACATCGGGGAAAATATCGACAAAAATCGGCAAACCATGGCAATAATTAAAAAATACAAAAATTATTCATTTAAAAAAAAAATTAAACATATAAACCAACATCAACATCAAATAATCACATTTCCACATAAATATAGGAAAAACGCCTATATATATATGTGTGTGTGTGTGTGTGTGTGTGTGTGTGTGTGTGTGTGTGTGTGTGTGTGTGTGTGTGTGTGTGTGTATGTATGTATGTATATATATGTATATAGATACACACACACACACACACACACATATATATATATGTATGTATGTATGTATGTATGTATACATATACATATACATATACATATATACATATATACATATACATATACATACATACACATATATATATATATATATATATGTATATATGTATATATATGTGTGTGTGTGTGTGTGTGTGTGTGTGTGTATATATACATATACATATACATATGTATATGTATATATATTTGATTTACTTTTGTATTGATTATCCACTTTTGAGTCCTTTACTGGACAACTATTAGGTTTCATGATTTAGTATTGACTCTGATGTATCATTTTGATTTGGCATCTACTACATCATATAATATATATGATGTAGTAGATGCCAAATCAAAATGATACATCAGAGTCAATACTAAATCATGAAACCTAATAGTTGTCCAGTAAAGGACTCAAAAGTGGATAATCAATACAAAATTAAATCAAATATATAATATATATAATGTATCTCATCATCATGAGTCATATAGAATGAAAAATATAGGCTATCTAGTAGATAGCTATCAATGACATCTCCCCCTTTTATGGGTAAAGTTCATGGCTTGCTTTCCCCTAGAAGGCCCTTCGTCTGCATCAACTATCTGACGCCGACTAGAGGGTGTCGATGTGTCATCCTGTGTAGAAGGTGGAATTGGTGCTGATGTTGGCTCATCAGTCTCAATTATGTCAAGGTCCTCATCACCCAACTCTACATGCACCTCCCCTTCCTCCTCTTCTCGTTGTTGCTTCTCCTCCAACCATGCAGGTGACTCGACCATAATAGGGGCCTCAGACTCGACCCTCCACTTAGACAATATGTTAATATTCTCCAAAGAAATGGATTCCACACCAGGAACCTTATCCAACTGCTTCATCCACAGTCGAACATTGTAGTGGGAATATACCAAATCATTAAGGCATGGAAATTCCAACCTGTAAGAAAGCCATAAATAAATTTAATGAGTCTTGATTCTGGAGGGTCATAAACATATGAAAGGGCAATATGAACAAATTTAAAATTTTAATACTTGTAATCAGTTACTTGAAGGTCTAATTCTTACCTATTGCACTTTTTTGAGTGCATCTTCTCAAACACACTTCAATTGCGCTCACATCCTGAAGCACTACATGTTTGGAAAAGAACACAAACGGAAAAAAAAAAATTGTAAATTCAATGCTCTGAGAACATAATTTTTCCACAAAATATCTATAACAATTACAAATAAGAAAAAAAAGATGGAAATTTATTTTCATCAAAACATAATCCATATTTCAAATAAATTATAAAACACATAATTAACAATTTAACTTTAAATTCTAGTGGATTACGTGGCATCAAGACACTCCTATTGGAAATAGCATCAGCAAATCCAAATAGTCCCCTCGCCTCTCGATACATCTCCATCTCCACACTAATAGTCATGCGAGTCTCAACATCAGATACCATCCTCTTGAGACATGTCAAGATCCCTTCCATCACCTGACCATCAAAATCAAAGTCAGATGAGTAAGCATAAGAGGGGTTGAGGAAAAGAGTCGCTGCATGAATGGGTTGATGAAGCCTATGTGTCTATCGACTATCTATCAAATCCCAAATCATCATGTATCTAGTATGTATGGGGGTGCCCTTTCCCACATAATAAGATCGAATAGTCTCTTTGGCCATATCCATGGCCTCATACAAGTATCCCATTGCAGGATTCTCTCCATCTACGAAGCGAAGAACCTTTACCAAAGTCACTAATTATGCACACTTCTAGCATTCCATCACAAAAGGAATCAGTGTACACTAGTTTAGCAATGGTTTTCCCATCTTGTCTTCTACTGAATGTGCAGTCACGCCACTCATCACAAAAAAACATTTGCATGAACTCAAACTTACATTGGAGAATAGACTGAAGAGAAATGAAGCTACTAGAAAAACGTGTGATTGTAGGACGCAACAACTCCCTATTTTTTGTGTATCTCCTCATGAGGCTAAGGAAAAACACATGGTTATATATGAATTTTGTGATTCTCTTAGCGTGATCAACAACCTCCTTGATGAAGGGTATTTTTCCCATATCCTCGAGCATCAAATCGATGCAATGGGCCGCACATGGTGTCCAAAACAAAGAGGGATGCCTCTCCATTAGCATTTTGTCGACAACCAAAAAATTAGCCGCATTATCTGTTATGATTTGGACAACATGTTTCAAACCAATCTCTCTGATGAAGGCATCCAACAACTCACACATTAATGTTGCATCTTTAACATGGGATGAGTCATCAACTGATTTAATAAACATGATGCTCCTAGGGAAATGTACCAAAAACTTTATAAGGGTCCTACCCTTTACATCTGTCTAGCCATCAGACATCACTATGCATCTAGTAGAATCCCATAACTTCTTTAGCTCTTCCAATCTAACATTGATGTCATAATTTTCTTCTTGCAAAATTGGCCCCCGCAACTCCTCATAAGTAGGGGCCTTGTAACATGGGCCAACAACAACGATGGAATCACACATATGATGGAAAAATGGATTGATCTTTGCGATGATCAAAGGTAAATCACTCCAAAAAATCATTCTACCCATAAGCCTATACGCGTCTTTCTTTTTTTTTTTTTAATCATTGATCGAATGGAAGGTTGAGCCCCATTGATCGAATGGAAGGTTGGAACAAACTGAAGGAAAGGTGAATACCTCGGGGAAGGTGAATCTATATTTGTGGAGTTCCTATAACTTCCATGTGTCCCACTCACAAATATGTTATTGTTGGTGGTTCTTGAGGTTCTAGACACTCCACCTGAAGCAATTTCACCTCTATTAGCAGTTTCCACCTCCTTCTTTCTATCCTTCTCATAAATGGAATCATGGGCTATCCGCATAATTTTCAAGGTTGATTCGGTGCAAATTAGAACATCATGCCCTATCATTTTACCCAAGTGGTATTTCAACCATCTAATCCCCCTTGTCATACCTTGGCCACATAGTTTACAAGACAACCTTTGACGGCTTGTCCCATCCTTGGGCTCACCATACTGCCACATTGGATCCAAGATCTTAGGCATTTTGGAAATGCAATATCAAACCTTCAACTTGAACATAGGGAAAAAGAATGGAACAAAACTAACATTAAAAATTATTTATAAAAAAAAACAGTTTGTTGTTAAAGGAAAAACAACCATCTAAATGTGTTTTCTATCCATGGAAATTCATTGGAAATCATGACAAAAGGAAAGAAAAAAATATTTTCAAAACCCTTGCAAAATCTAACAAAAAATGAAGTTAAGAGGCCTGTTAAATGAAAAACACTCCCTCAATCTATTCTTTTAACCACAAAAAATGATGAAAAGAGGAAAAAACTCATGGGCTTCGGAAGTAAAATAGAAGCCCTAAAACAATTTATGAAAAACAATGCATAAAAACGTATTTCACTACATACCTGGGATTTTAGATAACCAACACCATATATACCTTGCAAGTTGATTTTTCCTCCAGTTAAAAATATCTTGATGGTGATGAAACCAATGATTTGGTCCTCTAGATATATTTGTTGATGTTTGCTAACACTCTCCCTCTCATTCACCCACAGTTGTAAAGTCAAACGAGCCAAAAACATACCCCACTTAAAGGCGGCTTCCGGGCACCTGGGTGATTTCTCAGGTCATGGCACAATTTTAACTCAAAAAATAGTGTTTTTTCCTTAACCGCGCGATTTCCGATTTGTACCCAAAAATCGCGATTTTTCGTGTGGTGCATTAAAGCAGAGTAGGGCACCTAAAGCATTTCCAACAAAGAGACATAGATTAGCAGCATGGATTGTAGTCTCAACTTACTATACTATATTACCCAAATGATTTAGCATAAACACAAACAATAAAACCAAAATAAGAATCAGATAACCAACTCATAAATACTTGATTGAGGTAGCTATAAGATCATGTAATTATTATCAGTACCAAAGTGGCCTCAATCCCTTGAATGCTTGGTTATTATGTTCATATAATAGTCTCAAATCCTCAAGGATGTCATCTCTAACCTCCCAATAACAACATATCCAACAGTATTAAAATTGGAGTCACAACAATCTATGGATCAAGACACAAACTCACAATAGATTTCACATATCAATTTTACTCACAAAATGACATGATATAACGTCCCCAACCCTCCGATGGACGAAGAGGTCACTACTGTAATGCTATCTACCCGGGAAACTAGCCGCATGAACACAAAATAAAATGCATTGAAATAAAACATTCATAGATACATAATTATACAGTGGGAGCAAACTACATGCCATTCAAGCATTTAGCATGTTCATCATTTTCATTAAACAACAAATACAATTGCAAAGATGAAATAACAAGAATACTTATCTTATGAAGAAGCTCGTCCCGCAACCAGCTATGTCGTTGCAATGTTCCACCCAACCATAGGCAAGTGTGCTTCTTAATCTCTCAACAACACTGCCACCCCTGAGTTGGGCATGAAAGACTTGTTGCTAAGCTAGTGAGCTCAAACATAGAGCTATGGACACATGAACAAGATCTGACTTGGCTTTCCCAACACATGCACACCCAAAACAAGGAATCATCCACTTCTCTATTGTATAGTCCCTCAGGCTATGCATTCCCTTCCAGTGCTATTCAGGATGTGTAACAAGGAATAATTTATCCCTCAAGATCTCTCAGTGAGGTTCCTTCACACACTAGGTTTATCAAGCAACTTACCCCTTTCAATTCAACACATAGGCATACGCAGCAATATACACAATTTCTAGGTTGAGGAAAACAGTTTGGCAACAAAATTAATTGCCCAAGTGGGTGAAAACAACCCACTAACAGCAACTCATATCACTAGGAAGTTTTGTCCCTAATGTGGCCAAAAACGAATACAATACACAATAATTACAGTGTTGGGCATGGACAAAAGCGTCTTGGAAGCTAAAATCAGAAATGGTAAGTGGGTAAAACAGTCCCAGGAGCCAAAATCGATTTTCAGATTGGCAAATGGTGGAGAAAAACACCAAGGAGAGAAATACGATCTCAACAATTGTTTAATGACACAATAGAGCCAAAATCGACCTCTGCCAAGACCCAAATCATATTTCTGATTTCTGAAGGTGGCTATGGCAATATGGGAGCCAAAATGACTGCTATAAACCCCAAAAACGTGAATCTATATTCTTGGCCACTCAGCAAGGTAAAAATGATTCCCAGCCATTGGAAAATCCATGAAAACACAGGAAAACGTAAATCTTCCTTACCCACTTACTGAACAATACCAAAACGAATTTATGGGCATGCAAAAATGAGGAAAATGACTCCAACGTAGAGGATGAACACCCAGGAAGCTTCAGCTGCATGAAGGAAGCCCACGTGAAGGAGAATGGTTGAGGAAAATGGAAGTAATGGGTGAGTAATGGCTTGGGCATGCCATCCCAAGCATTTACTTGCCCGCACAAGTCAAAATTTTTTTTTCCAAAATATGATGACTTCTTCAATTCGAATTTCTGATTGCCATACTCTTCCCCATCCCCATGCATAAACTAACTCAACCATTTTTGGAAGAATTAAATGATAGGGTGAATGAGACAAGAAGGTAGTTGAATGTTTCATGGGTTCTCCCTTTGAAATTTGGCTCTTCCCCATTGGCCCCAAATTTTAAATAGTCCCCCCTCCTTATCCTTAGGAAAATCATGCCCCCATCTCATTATTTGTTGCATAGACATAGTTGGTTGTGGGTATTTTAATTAAAATGCATATTTACATGATGCAAAAATTATAATGTGCCGGCTAGCAAGAAATACCATCGGCAATGATTTTAATCGTCGGAACATAAAATGTTAATTCGATGGTGGGGATTTTTCCCTTAGCTCCACACCATGATTAATTACAATATATACATCATATACATTTTGTGCAAACGGGGTCAAAACCGGGGTGTTACACATGAAAACGGTGCAGTAAGAAGTTGCAGCTATATAATTTATATCATTAATCAAAATTAGTGATACAATGTCATACAATGGCATGAATATCCAAACAATTCAAATCCCATACAGGCCATTCGAATTCCATACATGAGAGTGGCTTAGCTGTCAGTTAGACACCACTCTGCACATCAGTTAACCACTTAACACAACCTTAATTAACTCTAACTGAATTGGAGGCAGTTTAGACTGATTCTAACTAAATAGAACTCAATTGCATGCCAATTAGTAGGTGAGGGTGCATATCTAACTTCAGTTAGGTGATATCAAGTGAACTGAACTGAGTCACCAAAAGTAGTTGGAGGCGCCTTTAATCACTCTAGTTAACTGCAATTTACCAAAAATAGGAAAAATAATGAGGGAGGAGCCTTTACAGCTTTAGTTTAACTGAAAGTAGGTGGAACAACCATTAGTTAACTAATTTGGGGCGCTTATGTCATGTAGATCAACCCATATTTTCTCCTTTATTGAATGAGGAGGCTCATTTAGTCTCCCCAGTTAAAGGAGAAGACTTGGTTAGGCTCCCTGATTGAAGGAGGATGATCCAGTTGATGATGCAGTCACATATTCGAGTCAATAACTTCAAATATATGGTAAATTAGGAAAAATAAGACAAATAATGATGTGTGGGTTGGATAATGACTCCAACACCCCGCTTTAAGCTATACCCATGTGGAGGAGTAAAAAAAAATATAGGGCCCCGACAACAAAGGTTATAGGTCACCCTTTACAAAAATTAACTCTAAAATGCTCAAAAAATTCAAAGTGAGGATAAGAGAAAAAACCCTATGGGAAAGAAAACCCCCCCTCAAACTAAACACTAAAGAGGTAACGGACTTCACCATGATGAACTCACCCCCAACAATTAACAGAGGTAAGTGAACTTTTTCTCAGTAAAGTTCTTGGTGAAAATGTCTGCACTTTGCTCATATGTGGGGCAATATTGTAGAAAAATTGTCCTATAATGCACACATTCTCTGATGTAGTGCATATGGATCTTGATTTTTTTGGTTCTCTGCCTCTGAACCGGATCTGTTGGGATTTTGATATCACTTTGGTTGTCACAAAAAAATGACAGTAGATGAAGTACTACCAATATCAAACTCAGACAAAATACCTTGCAGCCAAACTGCCTGGATGCATGCATTGACTGCTCCCCTATACTCTGCCTTTGCTGAAGAGAGTGCAATGACAGCCTACTTTTTTCTTGACCAAAAAATAGGCCCACCAACAAACATGAAGATAGAGCCGGAAGTAGACTTTCGATCAAGGCTATCTCCGGCCCAATCTGAATCTGTGAATCCTACCAAGTCTAGCTCGAAATCAACAACATAGTGAATTCCATAGGATCTAATACCCTGCACATACGATAGAATCCTCTTGGATGAGATCCAATGAAGATCATGAGTCTGCTGCATATACCTTTATCTAGTATTCACAGCATAGCAAATTTCAGGCCTTGAATGTGTCAAGTAGAGAAGGATTTCGATCAACTGACGGTAGAGAGTAGAATCCACCTGTAGAGTAGTATTTCCCTCTTCAAGACTGATTCCTGAGAGGAATGGAAAAGGTGAAACCTTACAATCAGCCATATTAAACTTAATTAAAATGTATGAAGCATATTTGGATTTTGTAACCATAATCCCATCAAAATATTGAGTTATTTCTATCCCGAGAAACTGCCTCAACATGCCTAAATCACTCATCTCAAAGGCTTCATGTAAAGCAGTTTTTATGAAGTTGATTGAAGCAAGATTGCTTCCTATTATTAGTAGATCATCAACATACATAACTATAATCATAAAATCACCTTCATATTTCTTCAAGTACACATTTGGATCATACTTACACCTTTCAAAGTTCTGTGATAGCAAAAAGGAATCCATTTTGGCGTACCAAGCTCTTGGGGCCTGTTTTAAGCCATACAAGGATTTTTGTAGCTTGCAAACTAATGATGGATCTGATGTGTAGCATTCAGGATGATTCATTTAGATCTCTTCTTGGAGTTCTCCACGAATTAAATCACTTTTTACATCCATATGGTGTACCTCTCAATGCTTGGATGCATAACTGGCCAAAACTAGTCGTATAGAATCCATTTTTGCCACCTATGCAAAGGTCTCAGTGTAGTCCACCCCTTGGAATTGGGAGAATCATTTTTATACTCACCATGATTTATATTTTTAGTTTGATACATCTGCAGAAACCTTTTTCTGATATACCCACTTGCATTGAACAAGTTTCCTCCCATGTGGAAGGGAAACTAGCTCCCAAGTTACATTTTTTCAGAGAGAGTTGAACTCTTCATCCATTGCAGCTCGCCATCTAGGATCATTCCAAGCATGATAATATGACTTAGGATCAGACACAATAATCATGTATAATGTCTCATACATCAAATAATCATTTCAATAAAGAGCTATACCTGCTCTTTGAAAATCTGACCGAGTTCTCCTTGGATCGACAGTATTTCCAACATCTAACCTTGTAGAAGAGAGAGTCGTTTTGTCCCATTTTGGTAGATGAGTGGGCACATTAGGATCTAATTCAGAAACTTATATATCATGCTCACTGATATTAGACATCATATCTTAAATATCAGATCTCACACTTTCATTTTCATCATCGGAATCTTCAACAAAATGAGAGGGAATCTCAGCAGTTTCTTCCTCTACTAGTTTCACATCTTGGAGAGGTTCTTCGAAGCAAACACTTCTCTCTATGAATATATTTTTGATTCTAATATTCAAGATTTTTTATCCCTTTGATTCCTCTAGATACCCAATGAACATGCACTCAATACTATGTGGTTTCAAAGACTTTCTCTTATCTAGTAGAATTCAATCCTAAGCAGTGGACCCAAAAAATCTGAAATTGGACACATTTGGTTTGTGACCAAAGTATGCTTCGAAAGGTGTTTTTCCTTTCACAGATGAATGAGGATCCATTCTTTGAATGTAGGAAGCAACATTCATAGCTTCAGCCCAAATATTTTCAACCAAATATTTAGCTTCAAGCATGCAGGTTGTCATCTCTTTTAAAGCTCGGTTTTTTCTTTCCGCTACACCATTCTGTTGAGGTGTGTAGGGAATGGTGTGCTCAATATTGATTCCACTTTTAGTACAAATTCGTAGAAGCTCAAATTTGATGTATTCACCTCCATTGTCATATCTGAGATCCTTGATCTTTCTCCTAGTAACATTATCAACAAAAGCCTTAAAATCTATGAACTTTTCAAGAACTTCATATTTTTTCTTGAGAAAATAGACCCATGTGAATCTAGATAGGTCATCGATGAAAGTGAGCACATACCTCAATCCATTAATTGAGGTTGTAGGAATTGGACTACTGATATCAGAATGGATCAGCCCCAAAATACATGTAGCTCAGCTTTCCTTTCCCCGATCAAATTTATGCTTAGGATGATTGCCGACAATGCATCCTTTGCAGATTTCTTTGGAGGTTTTGATTGTAGGGAGGCATTCCACCATGGAATGCTTTTGAATTTGTTTCAAGTATTTAAAATTTAGATGTCCAAACCTTTCATGCCATAGCCGACTGACCTAATTCCCATGATTCAGAAGGACTCTAGGCTTTGAATCAGGCAGAAATTTGGAGAACTCATAGGTCTTAGTAGATTGATTCACTATACATGTTGCAATGAGTTTTCTGGATGCAATTTCTAAGATCTCAACATCATTTGGGATAAATATCACTCTTTTGGGAAAACCTATGTGTGTCATTTTATATACAGACAACGGGTTTGAAACCAAAGAGGGCACATAAAGAACATTTTGAAGCTTCCATGTTCTAGTTTGACAATACCTTTTCCCTTTGATGTTATTTGAGAATCATCTCCCATGCGGATGGAGATGTTGTTGTCGGAGTCTAGGGATGAAAATGAATATTTTATTGCCACCATATGGTTCAAATCACCAGATTTAATGAGAAGAGCTCTAGGATTTGAAACATTGTCCATGAGGGCATGTCCTCTTTCGAGTTGATTGTTCCGATCTTGATTATCTTTCTTACTTGCACCTTCAGGAAGATTGATGTTGTTATTCTCAAGGAGAAGAGTCATTTGATCAATTTGTCTCTTCATGCAAGAGATTTCAGGATGAAATCCCCTCCACAATAAGAACATTTTTTTTGCTTTTCCTTCTTTACCTTTTTGCTTGTTCTTTCTTGAGCCCGAGGGCTCATCCAACTGTTGGTGTTTCTCCTTTGGCTTGGTGTTGGAGACATTTACCCACCATGCACACTTGATTTGGTCAATTTGACCTTGTTAAACCACTATCCTAAGTTTTGTTGACTTAATTGGCATCAGATGAGCACTGTATGACATCAACATGAGCACACCCACGCCTACCTTCAGTCAAGGAGGCCAACTAAGCCTTCTCCTTTATTCAGGGAGGCTAACTAGAGCATTCCGGGGGTGATCTAAGTGTCATAAATGCACCTAGTTGCTAGCTGATGGTTACAATCAGTTAAGGTGAGTGATGAAGGCACCTCCTTTCATTACATTGATTATTTTATTAATATTTAATGAAGTGGAGTCAACAGGGGAGCCTTCAACCACCTCTGATGGCCAGTTTGACTTTAGTTAACCTCATCGAGGTTCATTGGAGTTATTGATGCACTACCACTTGTTGGTTGGCATGCAGTGAAATGTGTCTGAGCTACTTTCAGTTAGACTCAGTCATTCATTGCACTCCGAATTCAGTTAGGACTCAGTTGAGTCAATCGGCACTTGATCAGTTGGTTAACTAGTGTGTTTATTGTGGCTTACAATCAGTTAAGCTACACCCATTCATTCAATTTGAATGACCTCCTTGGGAATTCAAATTGTCTTGGCATTCATGCATCTTGCATGATCATTGTATTGTATTTTTTATTATTCATTTGATTATACAGAGCTACTACTTCCATTGCAGCACCATTCTTGCCAATTTTATGCATATTTGTCCGTATTCTTTGTGAGACCGTGTTTTTAGTTCCTAGACCATTGTGACAAATTAATATCGTATCAGAGCTCATGGCGGGACGAAACTTGGATCTCTCGAAAACAAGGTTTTTGACAGATCTTGCATGAAAAAGTGAGCAAAAGCTCAAAAATCCAGCACTGCACCAGAATCTAAGGCTTACCACTTAATACCCCAAGTTAAGGAATTGTTGGTCAAGCTTGCTTAATCAACTATGCTGGGTGTGATGAAAGCCTAAAATGTGTAGGTTGTTCAACATTACGGTGCCCCTTTTTTTGTGATTTGCAGGTTTTAACAGGTGAAAGCATTCGCTCAAGCAGTTTGAAATGGCTTCTTCCGTATAACTCTTGACTCCGTTCAATTTCCATTCATGGAAAGGAGACATGGAGATCGAGCTACATTCTAGTGGACTCTATAAGGTCACTATGGACACTGAAGAAGAGCCTTCTTCTATGACAGACAAAGCTAGATTCTTGAACAAGAAAGATGAATCATTCGGATTCTTGTGCCTCTCTGTTTCCTGGGATCTTCTTTTCCATCTCTCGGGATTGAAGACTCCAAAGGAAATCTGGGACAAATTGGAAACTCTATACGGAAAGAAAGATGATTTGAGAGTATACCAGCTTGAAAACGAGTTGATGTCTCTCCAACCTTCTAATTTCAAGACCTTGAATGATTTTTTCACAAAGTTCAAGCACATTGTCTTACTGTTGAAGTAGTGTAAGGTGGAGAAGGAGGATGATCAGCTCATCCTCGCCATACTCTCCAAACTTGGAGCTGATTATTCAGTGTTTGTCTTTACATTTCGTGCGTGGACACTCACAACCCCTGGATGGAAGATGCCTTCATTGAGTCCCTAACAAGTGAACATGATAAGCTTGTCCAGATGAGGATCATCAGATCCTACCGTGATCAAGCCCTCCATGTCTCGAGCCCAAAGATCTGAAGGGTAAAGGAAAGCAACAGAACAACCCAAAAACCAAATTCAAAGCTCCTAAGCCTAAAGTTGAAAACCAGTAGCATGAAGAGCCTTCCGGCTCGAAGAATAACAAAGGAAAAGGGCATCATGGGAAGGAAAAATTCAAGTGTTCATACTACAGGAAGGGCTTCCACCTTGAACATTCCTGCATGAAAAAAGAAACTTGATGAAGCTACTTCTCTCCTTGATAGAAATCACATCAATCTTCCAAAAATCTTTCAGAGGAGAGATCAACATGATCGAGAACCATAGCATGAAAAGGGTCATGCCCTCATGGCAAGCACTTCGAAGTCCAAAGCACTCTTGATAGATTCTGGAGCTTTGAACCACATTATGGCTGAAAGAGAATCCTTCTCATCTTCGAAGACCAGAAAATCCATCCCCATCCACATGAGAGATGACTCCACAATCATATCTGAAGGACAAGGTACTGTAGATCTTGAGCATGGTTATTTTTCCAATGTTCTGTATGTACCATCTCTTGCATCAAAACTCCTAAGTGTTTATCAAATGACACATACGGGAGTTCCCAAGAGAGTCTCCTTTAGCCCAGATGATGTACAGATCACAGAACTTGCATCCAGAAAACTTGTAGCAAAAGGCCTTGCAAACCATCATGCAAAATCCTACGAGTTCTCCCATTTTGTGGCGGATGCAAAGCCCACCAGATTACTGACTCATGGAAATGAAGTTAGTAGACTGTGGCATGAGAGGTTCATCCACCTAAAATTCAAATACTTGTAGCAATTACAGAACAATTTTATGGTTGAAGGCCTCTCGGTCATCAAAGCTACCACTAGAATTTGCAAGGGCTGTGTTGTTGGAAAACACCCTGAGCATAAGTTCGATTAGGGGAAGGTAAGCCGAGCATCATGCATCTTGGGAATGATACATTCTGATATCAGTGGTCCCATGCCTATCACATCCATGAATGGATCAAGGTATGTTCTGACTTTCATTGATGACTTTTCGAGATACACATGGGTTTTTTTGATCAAAAAGAAGTCAGAAGTCTTGGAAAAATTCACTGAATTGAAGGCCTTGATTGAGAATGCATCTGGAAAAAAGATCAATGTTTTGAGATCTGATAATGGTGGGGAGTATGTCAGTAATGAGTTACTGCATATATGTTCCCAAATTGGTATTCAGATCCAGCATTTAGTCCCCTACACTCCCCAGCAAAATGGTGTAGCGGAGAGGAAGAATCGGTCTCTCAAGGAGATGACCACCTGTATGTTGGACTCAAATAAGTTGACTGCAAATTTATGGGAGGAAGACATGCATGCTACAGAATATATTCAGAACAAAGCGTCACACTCATTCATGAAAGGGAAGACCCCTTTCGAAGCATATTTCGGACACAAGCTGGATGTGTCGAATCTAAGGGTGTTTGGGTCCACTGCATGGGCCCGAATTCTGCTTGATAAAAGGAGGTCTTTGCAACCGCAAAGCATCGAATGTCTGTTTATCGAATATCCTGATGAATCTAAAGTTTTCAAGCTGCTAGATATAAAAAAGAAATAGATCATCATTCAAAGGAGTGTCAAGTTCGATGAGCCTCTTCAAGAGGTAGAACTAGTGAAGGAGAAAACTGTTGAATTTCCTTCCTATTCTACTGAATATTTGGATGATGTAATTAGGGGTGATGACCTTGATTTGGATCCTTTGATTTCTGATATAAGTGTATAGCAAACATCAGATGCTGAATCAAAATCTAAAGTACAAAATCATCTTCCAACTTGGGCATGACACACACTCTCCTCTGCAGGAGATAACATTGGAAATCTGGATGATCCAAGGAGAACCCGATCTGATTTCCAAAGAGCAGGTATTGCACTCTCTTGTCCTGATTATTTGCTATACGAATCTCGTTATTTGATGATAATTTCAGACCCTAAGTATTACTACCATTCTCGGAAGGATCCGATATGGCAAGTTGCCATGGATGAAGAGATGAATTCTCTTACGAAAAACACTACTTGGGAGCTAGTTTCTCTTCCTCCAGGGAGGAAATTGGTTCAATGCAAGTGGGTGTTTCAGATTAAGGTTGCTTCTGATGGAAGCACCTACAAATATAAGTCAAGGATGGTGGAAAAAGTTTTCTCCCATGTCCAAGGTGTGGACTACCATGAGACTTTTGCACCGGTTGCAAAAATGGACTCCATCTTCCTAGTTTTGGCAATTTCAGCATCTAAGCACTGGGAAGTGCATCATATGGATGTTAAGTCTACCTTTATGCATTGAGATATTCATGAGGAGATATACATGAAGAAACTTGAGGGCTACATTTCTGATCCATCTTTGGTTTTCAAGCTAAAGAAGTCACTATATGGGTTAAAATAGGCCCCAAGAGAGTGGTATTCCAAGATGGATGCCTTCCTTCTCTCGCAAAACTTCCAAAGGTGTAAGTCAGATCCAAATGTGTATATACAGAAATATGGTGGTCATTTGATTATTATTGTTTTATATGTTGATGAATTACTGATTACAGGTAGCACATTTACTTCTATTTCAGTCATCAAAACTGCTCTCCACAATGCATTTGAAATGAGCGATTTGGGGCTCTTGAAGCAATTTCTGGGGCTCGAAATTGAGCAAAATTTTGATGGGATAATAGTCAATCAGTCCAAATACATATCAGACCTATTAGTAAATTTTAACATGGCTGAATGTAGGGCTGCTCCATTCCCTTTCCTTTCAGGGATCAGCCTTGAAGAAGGAAAAAGCACACCTCCCATGGACTACACTATTTATCGACAGCTGATAGGTAGCTTGCTCTACTTGACTCATTCTTAGGATGATATCTATTATGCCATGAATGCTGTGTCAAGATACATGCAGTAGCCTCATGATATTCATTGGAAGGAATCCAAGAGGATCCTCCGGTATATTTAGGGAACCAGGACCTACAGCATTCACTATGCTGCAGACTCTGAGCTAGAGTTGCTTGGTTACACAGATTCTGATTGGGCGGGTGATTCTATTGATCGGAAGTCTACTTTCAGATATGTCTTCATGTTTGGTGGTGGCCTCATTTGCTGGTCTAGCAAAATCGGGTCGACATAGCATTGTTTTCAACAGAGGCCGAGTATCGAGGAGCGGTGAATCATTGCATCCAAGTTGTTTGGTTGCAAGGCATTCTTTTAGAGTTTGATCTTGGTAGTACTTTGTGCACTGTCTTCTTTTGTGACAATCAAAGTGCTATTAATACATCCACAGATCCAGTTATCAGGTAGAGGACCAAGCATGTAGAGATACACATGCACTATATCAGGGAATTAGTGCATGATAGGACCATCATTCTGTAATATTGCCCGACTGATGAGAAGATTGCAGACATCTTCACGAAGAGATTTTCAGAAAATAAGTTCACTTACCTTTGTTCATTGTTCAGGGTGAGTTCATCAGGGTGATCAGACTACTTTCAATGTTCAGCTTGAGGAGGGGGGTTCCCACTAGGTTTTCCCTCTTTTCCTCACTTAGATTTATTTTTTATCATTGTTTGAGTTTCATTATTGTACAGGGTGACCTATGGCCTTGTTGTCGGGGCCCTAGCATTTCATGCACTTTATGTTTCTACTCCTCTAAGTATATCTTAAGGGGGGGTGTTGGAGACATTTACCCACCATGCACACTTAATTTGGTCAATTTGACCTTGTTAAACCACTATCCTAAGTTTTATTGACTTAATTGGCATCAGAGGAGAACTGTATCACATCAGCATGAGCACACCCATGCCTACCTTCAGTCAAGGAGGCCAATTAATCCTTCTCCTTTATTCGGGGAGGCTAACTGGAGCACTTCTGGGGTGATCTGAGTGTCATAAATGCACCTAATTGCTAACTGATGGTTACAATCAGTTAAGCTGAGTGGTGAAGGTGCCTCCTTTCATTATATTGATTATTTTATTAATATTTAATGAACTGGAGTCAACAGTGAGCCTCCAACCACCTCTGATGGCCAGTTTGACTTCAGTTAACCTCATCGGGGTTCATTGGAGTTATTGATGCGCTACCACTTGTTGCTTGGCATGCAGTGACATGTGTCTGAGCTAATTTCAGTTAGAATCAATCATTCATTTCACTTCGACTTTAGTTAGGACTCAATTGAGTCAATCGGCACTTGATCAGTTGGTTAACTAGTGTGTTTACTGTGGCTTACAGTCAGTTAAGCTACACCCATTCATTCAATTAATGACATCCTTGGGAATTCGAATTGTCTTGGAATTCATGCATCTTGAAAGATCAATGTATTGCATTATTTATTATTCATTTGATTATACAGAGCTGCTACTTCCATTGCAGCACCATTTTTGCCAATTTTATGCATATTTGTCTGTATTCTTTGTGAGACTATGTTTTCAGTTCCTAGACCACTATGACAAATTAATACTTGGGAGGGTCAAACTTTGTCTTTTGGTTCTTTTGCTTCCCCTTTCCATTCGTAGCTTTGGGTCCTCCAGCAAACAAGGCTTGATATTTACAGGATCTGGTGATTCCCATTCTAACAAGCTTGTCATGCTCATTAGTGAGAGACTCAATGAATGCATTGAGGGTCGACATCTTCCAATTCGGAATTGTAAGCTTCCCGGTATGAAAGGTGGCACAAAAATGGAGTAATCTGGAACAAGTTTCGAAAGGATGGAAAGGATGAGTTGATCATCCTCCTTCTCAACTTTACACTGCTTCAATTGGAGCACCAGGTGCTTAAAATTGGTAAATAAGTCATTCATGGTTTCAAACTTTCATGGGTTTAGAGATATTAGCTCATTCTCTGGTTGATAGATTCTCAAGTCATCTTGCTTATCAAACAGAGCAACAAGTTGTTCCCATGTTTCCTTGGGAGTCTTCAATCCAGTGAGGTGGAAACAAAGATCCTTAGAGATTGAAAGGCATAGAAATCCATATGCTTCATCAAGCTTATTCCCATATTTTGTTCTATCTACTAGTGCATTTATCTCTTGTTCAGTCCCCATGGTGACTCCATAGAATCCTTTGGAGTGCAATTGTATCTCGATGTCCTCCTTTCACTGATGGTAGTTCAAAGGAGTGAGAATATTGCTGAAGAGGCCATTTTGTTGCTATAGCGAATGCAATGAAAGTGATTTGAGAAACCTGCAAACACACAAAAAAGACACAATAAGGTCAAACAGCCTCACTTTTAGAGTTTGCTCCACACCTGTATTAGTCAATCAAGAAAGCTTGATCAACAAGGGTGGGATTCCATAAATTATGTGGTAAATTCTCCACTTTTGGTGCAGAGCTGGAATATTTTTGAGATTTTGCTCAAACTGCTTCATAGATCCAGCAAGAAACCCTGTAGAATAATTTCCTTGTCTTTCCATGGCTCTGATACCATATTGAAATTGGAGTCACATCAATCTATGGATAAGGACACAAACTCACAATAGATTTCACATATCAATTTTACTCACAAAATGACATGAAAAAAATGCAATAAGAAGTTCAAGCTGTATAATTGCTATCACTAATCAAAAGTAGTGATACAATGTCATACAATGGCATGAATAGCCAGACAATTTGAATCACAGAGAGATCATTCGAATTCCATACATGATATTTCATTAGCTGTCAGTTAGACACCACTCTGCACATCAGTTAACCACTTAACACAACCTTAATTGACTCCAATTGAATCAGAGGCAGTTTAGACCGAGTCTAACTGAATAGAACTCAACTGCATGTCAATCAGTAGGTGAGGGTGCATATCTAACTTCACTTAGGTGAGATCAAGTGAAATGAACTGAATTGATTCACCAAAAGTAGTTGGAGGCGCCTTCAATCTTTCTAATTAACTGTAATTTACCAAAAATAGGAAAAATAATGAGGGAGGCGCCTTTACAGCTTCAGTTTAACTGAAAGTAGGTGAAACAAGCATCACTTAACTGATTTGGGGTGCTTGTGTCATGCATATCAACCCAAAATTTCTCCTTGATTGAAGAAGGAGGCTCAGTTCGTCTCCCTGATTAAAGGAGAAGACTCAATTAGGTTCTCTGATTGAAGGAGGATGATCCAGTTGATGATGCAATCACATATTGGAGTCAATAACTTAGGATAAGTGGTAAATTAGTCCAAATAAGCCAAATAATGATATGTGGGTTGGATAATGACTCCAACAAACAGTACTAATATTTGTCCTTCATTATAGTAATTTAGGTCGTCCCATGTACAACTTTCGACCAAGAAATAATATTGGAAGTGCCTAAAATTTAGCATGATTATGTTAATGGAAAAGGGTTTATAATTGTTCCCTATTTTAGGAAGCAATTTTTTAACCACACTTTTAATATCCATTGAATATTCTACTCTTGAAATGCCTTATGGTTGAGTATTTAATCAATAATGAAATATCCTTCGAGGGGTAAAGATCTTGAACCCCATGCCCTTATTGGACTTTGTAGCTATGGGAAATATTATTTTTTGTTTGCATGGGTTTAAACGCATGCACTAAATCCTAGTCCATACATATTACTAGTCTTTTTCCTGGCATCAAAGCTAGGTTTTGGGTTTTCCTTTGTTCTTTAATTTCCACATGGTTAGTCCATGTCAAACTTATATGATGTTTCAATTTTGCTTTTGTGATATGCCCTTGTCTACATTTCAAGGACTTTATTGGAATTTCTTGTTTACTTATAGAATCTACCCATCCCAATGAGTTGTGCAATCATATTGAAAGGTATGTATGCCAGTGATCTTCATGGTTTCCTAGCCCACCATTGACATAAAATATTATTATTCTTGATATAATGAGTCTCAAGTTGAAATGGTTGCATTTATTTCCATGATCCTCTTGGATAAGTACAGCTTCATCTTGGTTTATTGCATTGAAGGTGGTAGCATCTCTCTATACAGTTGTTCTCAAGATGCTCGTCTATCATCATTTAATGCATAATCCCATTTTGTCTTGATATTTTCTTTGTTTGGTTTATTTTTTGACCATTTCTATCCCATTCCAATTCCTATGTTCCCAAATAGATTGATCTATATATGTTTCCTTCTTGATACTTTATGGAGTAGAAATAAGCAGAGTTATGTCCTTATCGAGGTCCGTTTCAAGACATATCTTGATTCTTCATTTTGGGGTCAAAACTAAAAATTGCTTGTTTTAGGAATTGAGCTGTGGGTTTTGGGTGAAAACCTTGACAAAATAGGCATCACCCATATATGCGCTAGTGGCCTTCTTGGGAGTTTTCCAATGCAATAAAGAAGACTAAAGATTGCAAAATACAGTTCATATGAGAAAGTTGTGTTTATGATAAGTGGAGCTAGCTACATATGGTTTTCCATAATATTCTAGATGATCCAAAACCTCAACCTTAATTGGAAGGAAGGGATTCAAGGCCCTAACCTAACGGCTAAGAGAGGGTGTCAACACCCTAGTCACAAGGAGACAAAGGGGCTATGTTCCTATTGCAGTAGATTTATGTTCCATAGTATTTGTCTTTTCCATTCTGTAAAAAGATTTGGAATTATTTGTTTTTAGTATCAATAGTGACTGAATAAAGAGAAATGGATCCAAATTCTTGGTATAAAAGATATGTACTATGGATTAGCAATCCATCGCTTTGGTATGCTAATGGATTAGTTCATGTGTAACCAAATGAATAGTGGAGTTGTATACCATTGCATGTATGGATTGTATTTATAATATAATTAATACATCAATTATTTAGTTAGATAAAAAAAAATCTGCAAAGGAGAGACATAACAGAGCAGAGCATAGGAAGAATGCAACCTTGTAGAATTTTGTATCAGGCCACTGTATATTTACTCCATAGTGAGTTAGTTTTTTGTGTTTGCACTGTAATCTTTGATAATATAAAGAGCAAGACATAGTCCTTTATTTCTAATTGGATTTTTTTGTCATGGGTTTCTTTAGGGTAATTATGCATCCATGGTATTTTATGGTATATTCTTAGCAATGTTGTCAGCCTTGGACTTGGCAAAGATTCGGTTGGCATGGGACTTGACAAATAGAAAAAAAATATCAAAATATAGTAAATTGTGTGAACAAAAAATATAGTAATGACATTTTTAATCCATATAAGTTATAAAACCACATTCTATGCAGAAATTCATAAGATCATTTCATAAAAACGAAAATACAACATTTGCCACTCTATATTAGTTCATGTGTAACCAAATGAATAGATCAATTATTTAGTTAGATAAAAAACAATCTACAAAGGATATACATAACATAGTAGAGCATAGGAAGAATGAAACCTTGTAGAAGTCTGTATAAAGCCAATGTATATTTACTCCATAGTGAGTTAGTTTCTTGTGTTTACATTGTAATCTTTGATAATATAAAGAGAAAGACAGAGTCCTTTATTTCTGGTTGGAAATTTTTTGTCACGGGTTTCTTTAGGGTAATTATGCATCCATCATATTCTATGGTATATTCTTAGCAATGTTGTCAGCCTTGGACTCGACAAAGATTTGGCTGGCCTGGGACTTGACAAATAGAAAAAAAATATCAAAATATAGTAAATTGTTGGCACAAAAAGTATAGTAATGACATTTTTAATCCATATAAGTTCTAAAACCCCATTCTGTGCAGAAATTAATAAGATCATTTCATAAAAATTAAAATACAACATTTGTCACTCTATATTTGTATGCAAAATGAAAATAATGAACTGAAAGTTGATTCCTTGAAAAAATTCACAAATAGTACCAAGTTCAACTACAAAATAAATAGTGTCTCCAAGTCCAATCTCAACTCTCATGTGTGACTATGAGAACGCCTAGAGTAATCCCTAGAGGAGCTAGTGCCAATATCCATAGATTGAAGCAACAAATGTGAAGCAGGTGTATTTCTTGTTTCCATTTGAGAAAATGTCACACTAGAGAAATCTTCAGTCTTTTCATCAAGCCAACTCAAATCATCCACATGAGATTCATCCTCCAAAACCCATAGTAAAGACTAGATCAATATTATACAATAAAATTGGATCCAAATCCTTCACCCGTAATTGTTTTGAGTGCATTTGAAGGTTGTAGTAGATGAGACCATCTTCTCCAACCGCTCGTTCTCCAACTTGTTGCCTCATTTCCCTCCAAAAAAATGTGGCGGGGTGCATTTTTCTGGTGGCTGAGTTGGACTTGTGAGTCTGTCTTTGTGATTCATGAGTCTAGTTAGTAGTCCAAGTCTCCATCAATTCTAGGGAGTAGGTCGAGTCTTAGCCAATTCTAGTGAGTGTCGAGTCTCGAAAGTTCCAAGTCTACCATTCAAGTCTCAGGAGGGTACTTGGCCCAGAGTAGACTCACCAAACTCAACGAGTCTTCTGACAACACTGGTTTTTAGTACTATAATTATGTTCTTATTTCTCAAAAAAGTTTAAATATTATGAATGTGTTTTTAATAATGTTAAAAGATTATACAGAGAATAGTCTCATTGTATTTGCAATTTGCAATATTAAGATTTTTTTCCTGAGAAATTTGCAATATTAAGATATATTTTAATGAGTTGTTCATTGGAATATCCAAGGCAATTTACATATCACCGTAATATTCTCTACCAACCACTTTAGTTTTGCAATGGCTGAAGGATCAATTTTTGTTGTCTTTACAAGAACCTTGTTTGCATCTAGTGAAGGTTTTAGTCAATTTTTAACTACATTTGTGTTGCAATGTTAATTTGAACCACTCTCAATTTCTTATGTATTTGGTTAGAAGAAACTATTGACTTCTAAATTTCAAAATAGAAATAGATGGAAGAAAGAGTAGAGTTAGACACAATGAAGGTTTTCCAAAGTAAATTGTACCATTCCTTTACAATGCCACATATAAAACTATATTTGTAGTACATAATTGTGACAATATGGAGAGGCATGAGTTAAAAATAAATTTTGAGCTTCTACCTAAAATAAATTAGCCAAGGATAAAAAATTTCCATTGTATGCATAAAGATGCATGAGTTCTACTGGATGAATCTATGTTCGTTCTAGCGGATGGATGTACACATGAAGTTGAGGTGGTTGGATGTATGCTTTACATGGATAGGTGGAAGTGCCCCACAAATGCCATGCATCATAAAGCACATGTGGAGGCACTAAGAATTGGGAACATAGATCTAGCTAAAAAGGATCATGGGAAACATATACAATGGGTTAGGAAAGATTAATAATATTTCTATATAACACTCGTTGTATTGCATGTAATATTTATGTATAGCAAATATTTTTGTGTAGTTAATAGTAACATTTGCTTATGTTCTCTAGATATGAGCATGTAGGTTGTTGATGAGTGATTTTAAGCATGGTTGTCTTTGGAAATAAAAATTGGATTCTAAGCATGGTTGTATTTATATATTATTGGTTTTTCTTAGAATAACAAATGATGCAATCTTGGTGTTAATATTTATCCTTTACGCAAATCTTAAAGGGTTCTAGCTCAATGGAAGAGGACATGGCTTACAAGCAGGAGGTTGGTTGTTCAATTCCTCTGTGCCCTAATGATATTACAATATTGGTATTTTTAATAAAATATATTTTATTATGATTTATTATGGCTATAGGGGGGTTTCAAACCGTTTTTGTATGTTTCTATGTGGGAGGATTTAAACCACCTTCATATGTCACTACGAGGGGGATTCAAAACTTCCCTTGTATGTTACAACGAGGGGGGTTCGAAACCCCCCTTGTATGTTTATATGAGGGGGGTTAATAACCACCCCTAAGTGTTTGTAAGATCGATTTTTTTTGGGGGGGGGCAGGGGAGGGGGGTTGAACCGCCCCCATAGATGTCTATGAGGGGGGTTTTGAACCGCCCCCATAGGTACCTACGAGGGGGATTTATAACCACCCCAAAAGGTTTGTAATAAGGAATTTTAGGGGGGGTTTTGAACCACCACCAAAAATCACTTTTAACGTTGGTTTTTATCTTTTCCATAACCGTCCTTAAAAGTTCAAATGTTTAGTGTCAGTGCTATTGAGGTCGGTTTTGTTAAGACTGCCTCCAAAGGTTTGTAAGATGGATTTTTAGGGGGGCTTTAAAACTTCCCTTGTAGGAACCTATGGCGGGGGGTTGTAACCGCCATCATAGGTACCTACGATGGGGGTTTGTAACCACCCCCAAAGGTTTGTAATAAATGAATTTTGGGGACGGGGTGTTGGAACTACCCCCATAGGTGTTTATGAGGGGGGTTTAGAAACTCCCTTAAAAGTCACTTGTGTGGGGGGCTTAGAACCACCCCCAAAAGTCACTTTTAGGGGCGGTTTTGATCTCTTCCAAACCACCCCTAAAAGGCCAAAATTTTAGTGTCAATGCTATTAGGGGCGGTTTTGGAAATACCGCCTCCAAAGCCAAAGCCGCCCCCAAAAGTGACTTTTGGAGGCAGAAGACAACCCCCCCTAAATGTCAAATTTGTTGTACTGGTTTCCCTTGTCTTCTCTTATTTTCTCTCTCATTTCTCTTCTCCAAGTGCTCATGAAGAAATAAATGTGTCGTTTCCATTGCTTTGGCCTTTTTGTTTAGTAATGAGGGTAGATGAACCAAATCTTTGACCCAAGGGCCCCAATGGGTTCTTGAGTCACTTAAATCTAACAATGAGAAAAAAATCACTTTTTCTCCACTTAAAAAATAATTTAATTTACATTCTCATTAAATGTCCAAAAATTCACTTTATATCTCATAAGTGAAAATCAACTTTATATCTCATAAAATTAATCTCAAGGGTCATTTTAGACATTTCCCCTTTTTTACTAGGCATAAGTCACCTAGGTGTACACTTGTACAAGGTACAACTTTAAACACTCCCTCTTACCAAGGAAAGTGTTCTTCACCACTCCCAACTTGTCTCTGAAGAAAACAAACTTGACCTTCCCCAAATATTTCGTAAGGAGATCTACTACTTGCTCATCACTGGATATATACTATAGCTCAACTGCTCCTTTTTTAACATAGTCACAGATGAAATGGTATCTGATCTCAATATGCTTCAACTTGTCATAGAAAACCAGATTCTCAAAGAGCTTGATGAAACTATGATTATCACAGTATATCATTGTAGGCTTAGTTGTTGACCAAAAAATCCCACCAATAACTTGTTAAGCCACAAGGCCTCACAACTAGCCTAACTAGCTACCATATACTTTGCCTTAGCAGATCTCAGTGCAACTGATTTTTACTTTTGACTGAACCACGACCAAACTGTTGAACTATAATGTCCTCTTCCAATTAGGCCTTGAATCCCAAAAACCGCTAACCTATGTGATTCCTGTGGGTTCGAGCCGTTACTAACAGCTAGGGAATCATCTAAGGACTGGTGCCATCCATACAAACTAGAGCATCATCATGAGGTCAAGAAGGGCCACCGGGGCCAAAGGCCACCTCCGTGCATGCCATCCAAGCATTATTTAATGATGCATGCACTCATTAAGTCTCCATCTGCATGCATGCAAGTCATCTACAAATTAGAAGATAAAGTGACCTAATTAGGTCAAAGATTAGGGTTTTCGCAGTTGAAAGTTATAAAAGAGGGATAAAGCAAAAGGAGACTTCACTTTTGATGATTATTATTTTGGGAGCTCTTAGATAGCAGCACAGTGTGCCGCACAGCAGTTGGGGTTGGAGACGGAGTCTTCAGCTAGCGGGATTTCGGCAGTGAAACATATGCCCTAGTCTCATTCAGGGTAAGCCATACATGTTCACCATTTGCTCTTACATTCATTCATAAGTTATCCAGTATATGGTATAGATCATTGCAAGGACACGTGTGCAGCCGTAAGGGGGGGTTTTCAGCCAGAAAGCCCTAATCAGTTGCTGGGTCTTCAGATCTCAGTTTTGCTACGAAACTCAGGCACCATTCTCATCATCAGCATCCTACTCCGGCATCCGATGATTATCATATCCGACCGTGCTTATCTGGAGCAGTTATTAGCGATTCCAGGATCAAGGGGGCGTGAGCAGCTACCTCTCTGGATCAATTCGATAGCCTACCTAGAGACCTCAGAAACTCCGCATGTACCAGGAATTCTCTCCGGCATGGGAAGGCTATCAGTCCTGTAAATCGGCAGCTTCATCGAACACCTCCCTCACTAAAAATGTCACCCTTATCTGATTGGGGGTTCTTGCTGCTGGGGTTTCACCGGAAGCGGAAGATATCATTTTGTCTTGGATTTAGTTCTTGATGCTTGCATACCCTCTCAGGAGCAGTCCACCCAGCTTATCAGTGGTAAGTGTTCATTCTATCTCACAAACCCTAACCCTAATTTTTCTATAAAATAGGGATTTTTGCATGGCAGTTTGCATGCCCAGTTGTATCAGAATATTTGCATAGAAACAGAAAATATCGGGATTTGGGATATTACACGAGCCCAAACTGAAACAACACCTGGAATTGATCTTATGGTCTTTCAAACTAGATTCCCAATCAAATTCTATGTAGTCAACCAAACTAACTCCATCCCCTCTCTTATAGTCTAGCCCATAATCCACTATACCACAAAGATACCTGAGGACATGCTTTGCAGTTATCCAATGCACTCTTCTCGACTTAACCATATACTGACTAAGATTTTTCACTGCAAAACACAAATATGGTCTGATATTGACTAGATACATGATAGATCTGATGAGTTGAGGATACAAAGTAGGATTCACCAACTCACCCTCAGAAGCATGAAACTTCTTCTAGTTGGTGATCATAGGTGTGGACATTGGCCTGTAATCCTCCATTTGAAATCTCCTTAAGGTGTCTACTACATATTTTCCTTTCCCCAAGAAAATGTGACTCGTCTCCTACCAAACCTACAATCCCAAAAAATAATGCATTACCCCAATATATTTCATCTCAAATTATGAAGCAAGATCTCTCTTGGACTCTGCATTGATTCTCTATGAACCTGTAATCAACAAATCATCAACATAGAGAAAAAGAATGAGAGGATATTCACCCACCACAATAAAGTATAGGTTGGGATCCGCCTCACTCTTCTAAGATCCCATATACAACAAGTAAGAATCGATCCTAGAGTACCATGCTCTAGAAGTTTGCTTCAGTCCATAGTTCTTTCTTCGACCTATAGACATGATAATATCCCCCATGTATCTCAAATTGTTGTGGTTTCTCAACACACACCTCCTCCTATATAAGTCCATTCATAATTGTGATCTTCACATCCATATGGTGGATCTTCCAACTCATCTTCGATGCAATGGATATCACTACTCTTATCGAAGAGTATCTAGAAACTGGTACAAAAGTCTCATCATAATCAACTCCCTTTACTTGAGAGAACCCCCACACCACAATCAAGATTTGAACTTCTCGATGTTTCCATCCGCATCATGCTTGATCTTGTAGATCCACCTAAAAGTCACCACTAACTTCCCTTCTAGTCTCGATACCACCTCCCACACATCATTCTTCATGATGGAATTATACTCTTCCATCATGGAATCTCTCCATACCTGATGCTATGTTTCCTACTCAAAAAGTAGTAGGCTCATACTTGTGAATACTACTCACCATAGCCATGTAACTACAAAATCACTCTAGAACTCTACTCTATCGAGCATGTCTCTTGGGACTCCCCACATACTCATGAGCCTCGCTCAAGGTGTCTTGAATCAATTTTGGTATCCTCTTCCCTAAAGTAGTCTCATGTGGGGGGAACTGCTCCTACTCATCCTCGTCTACAGACTGTCCTCCTAAAGAAGAAGGACCTACGGTCGGTGACCTAGTAGTCATTGAACCTGAACTTCATGAGTCTAAAACTAGGAACCAGTAACCCATGACCTTGTACCAATACCTAGGGAACCTGTGACCTATATCCCTGAACCCGAAGCACCTAAAAGATGTGGACCTATCACCCTCAACACCTATTGTTAGAACCTGATTTTGCTTCCTGAATTTTTTTATTCTATTTGCCTAATCCTAGGAAGTATGGCTTGAATAACCAAACTATTTATTTACTTGTATAGTTTGATCTTTATTGGTTATGTATTTACTTTGGAAAAGTAGTTAGAATTTGGATCTTATGTTTTATACAGTTTTCCCTAGATGATTATTCTCTAATAAGTTTGTAAAGAATGTTTCAAAACTTCATTAAGCTGGTTAGATGTACATCCCGAATGTGCTTGAAAACTCCATTAAGCCGGTTGGTATTCACTCTGTGAAAAAATGAAATGGCATAATGTTGAGGTAACTACAAAGTTTGATTCTAGTTTTGACAGTCATGTTGTATATTTTGGGATCTTAAAGTTTTAAGTTTCATAAGAGTCCATTTCTCAAGTGTATGGATTACCAACTAATGGAGAAAGGTCGTACAAGAATTGTCGCACTATTGGGGCTGACTATAATCAATTCCTCTGTCTGGAACATCAAGATCCTGACTAGAGCAGAGGAATTCATAAAACCTTTATGAAGGATGAGTGGAAAGACATATTCAGTATGAAATAGCGTTATATCACCTATGAGGGAAGAATTGCTACTATATTTATCTATCATATGAGTTTTTTAATTCATATTGTTGGGATCAAGATGATGAACCTCCCTTTTTATCTCCTAAAAATCTTAACTAAGATGGATACCATGGTATAGATCCATACAAAACATACCAGACACAACATATTTCATGAACTGATTATGGGAACTGGTGAGGCAAGAGAGAGCCTAGACTCATTCCCTATTATGGTTAGGATTTAAGCTCGAAGAGCAAAAATATTCCTACAAGTAGCAAGAAACTCTTGACACAAAGGTGAGAACCAATATAGCTTCCCATAGTACAAATAAAAGGCCTGTTAATATAGAATAGGTAGAAAAGGGGCAGAATAGCCAAGAAAAACTTGACTTTAAAAAGGAGCCTGCAATGGAAGAAAGCCTAAATCCTATTCAAGATCAGGATGTTTCAAGTGCAAAACTTAAAGCAATTTATACAAGGAAAAGAAGGAAGGTTATTGCCGTTGATGAAGTGGTTAAAGAAACAAAGCAGGAACAAAATCAAGGTGGTCTAGAAAAAGGTATTCCTCAAGTTATCAATCTTTCATTAGAGCAGGAAAGTCCAAAGAATTCAAGGAAGAAAACTAAGCAAGAGATTCTCTCTCCATTTGATTCTAGAAGACCTCACAAAATAGAGATTGAATGCTAAAGTAGACATAGATCCATCTATAAAAATGGATGTAGTTATTATGGTAGATGATTAATCATATGACGATGACACTCAACTTCAAAAAATGGAAAGAAAAATAATTGAGTTATTTTCCAATATTGAGGAGGGGTTATGAAACTTCGTAAAGTTTCTTGGAGAATATGATGAACGGAATGATGATTCTGGATCAGAGTGGTTTATTGAGAAAACTCCTTTAGTTTATCTGGAACCTAATAGAACTAAAAAAGCAGAGGAAAAAACTAATTATTTGCAAAATTCAGGAGATAACGGTCTTGATATAGATGCAAGTGATCCTCATTTTGATCCTATGAAATAAGTTGTATTGGAAAATAAAAGGAAGCTTAAGAAGATTAGAAGAAGGCTACAACATCATAAGAGTTTGAATGGATTCTATACGGAGGCCAGTATGAGGGAACATGCAGAAAATGAATAGATCAGGGCAAATTTGCAAGGGTCGATGGAAAAACATAATCAACTTTGTGATTGGGTGCAGCAAGATTTCCGCAAGAAAACAGAACTTCATTTGAAGAACAAGTAGCTCTTTCAAGAATCAGAAGCTTCTCAAATGAATTAAGATTTCTAGAAGAACACAATCACGATGAGGTGTTGATCATCAAACTTATGATAGTTTGGAGATCATTGCCAATGTTGTTCAACAGGTATGAGCAAAGAATGATAGGATTTTGCAAATATTTCAGTTTTGATTCAAATTTTAAGCAAATTTTAAGAGGATATATCGAGACAATATCACCACCATAGATTTGTTATTTTCGGTAGCATCATTGGAGATGTATGTTCTTGGTTTTTGCTGATGAAAACCACGTGGAAAATTCTCTTATTATGTCGTGATCATTAGAACACTTGTCAATTCGAAAGTATGAACCAGATCAATAAATGTTACAACAGATTGGATTGAAGAACAAAAAAAATCATAGTTATAATTTTATTTGTAATTTTAAATGTAAATCTTAAAGAGAAATATTACCCCTGATATATCAAAGCTTGGGATAGACTTTACTATTCTCTGAGCCAAGTTCTTGCTATTGTGTTAATTTGAATACATATTTGAATTATTATAAGTTTATTTCCAGTAAGTGGATTTTGTTATGATAAATTGTTTATCCTGATCACCCATTTACTATCCTGTGTATTCAAAACAGTTTTCCTATAGAGTGTTATTCTGAGATTGAATGTTAGTTATGAATGTTGAAATACAGTTTGATTTCTTCCTTAATTTATATGCATCTTGGCTCTATGGATTGATTATCTTTTGTCTAATTTCCTGATTCTAAGCCTCTCACTATTTATGAAAGCAGATCCTGGTGTAATTAGTATTTTATACTCTAATTTGTTTTAAACTCCCAAACCTATTCACTCAATCTAAAACCAAGTTTAGAGGTGCAGAAAATCTGCATCCATATAGTCTAGTGCATACATTAGTGCTAACGCCTGTGACCCTATACTTTCTGAAGCTAGACTCTGTGAAGTACTCACCTGAGGTGTGGGATCATGTTTCTCTCCCTACTCTGATGCCATGTAAAATTCAATGAAGCATAGGATCATCAAGCCTTCAGAATTCAATTGGAGACTTGTAGAAGAGAGAGAAGCCATTGATTAACTCAGATCAATAATTCATGGAAGATAAAAAAACACTCATGAGACCAATAATTGGAATAATTGATTTTAATCCATTAATCAGTAATCTTCATATTCAGTAAATAATATGTAATACAATAGTTATACATATAGGATAATTCAAATGACTAAAAAGGAAATTGAATCTACTAACTTGGACTGACTCTAGAGCTAACTTAGTGTGGGAAAATTACCACTATAACTAACTAGTGAAACTTTGGATCACTAAAACAATTCACAACCAGTTAACTAAAGAGGGTAGGTGAGTAAATTCGACCTACCTCCCTTAAATCATGCAAATTGGCGCTAGAGAGATTAGGAGTGATCTAAATGATGGAAACTGGAGCATAACTGGACTTAACTGAATACCTACTAGAGTCAACTGTTGGATATTGTTGGTGGCACTCGGAGTGGGTTCCTAAATTATAGGGATTGGTCCCTGGGCGCCAAAACTCATGCAGATATATGTAGTAAGTGGCAAGTGTCCCCTAGGTGTGTCGCCCATGCACTAATGGAGTGATGAAGACCTCTTAAGTTAGGAAAATGTCAAATATACTATGTTGTCAAAGGAAGTGGTCAAAGGTAGGATTAATAACCCTAACAAACATGAGGGGGGAAAGGGTGTATTCTACCCCATTTTGTCTTTTTTCACTTGTTTATAGTGTTTTTAGTTTTTCAAAATTTATTTAAATTTATTTTATTTTATTTTTTAATGTTTGTTTTTTAAATGTTTTTTATTTTCCCTAGATGGGGTTATAGATCAAATAGATCGTCATTATGGAAAAAGGACATCGATTGTGGTGGGGGATAGAACCAATACGGATGACATTTATATCCCATCCCTTTCATCCTGAATGACTTGTGCTTCATATGCTCGCCACCCTAGTGTTAGTTATGGCAATGGGATGTGTTGATCTAAATGTTGGAAGGCTTTATAGGTTCAATGTTGTAATCTCACGGATCACATAAGGTTACCAATAATACACATATCGAATCATATAAACATATAGAGACAAGAGACAAGAACATATAGTAGAATAACATATTATATTATAGAATCACATGAGGGTCCATACATATACAAAACTGAACCAAGTTTTTAACTAGCTCAACATCCTATTATATATGATTACAAAATGGTTATGAGTAACTACTTGTCGGTTCGGTCAACCGACATGACCTTTGGAGGCCGACCTAATCTCCAATTAGTCGGTTAACTCAACTATTCGACTCACCGACTAGCTCCTCCAAGGTCTCCCCCACGAACAAAATATTTCTTCGTCCCGAAGAAACATGGGATGTACAAAACTCTGCCTCAAGTAGCTTCCTTTTCATTGTTCTGTATTCATGGGATGTGCAGTCTAATATATGGTTTCCTCTGTACACATACTTCGACTATGGCTTCTGTCGAAATGGCCAATTGGTGTTGAAAATATGCCCAACTGTGGAGAGCTCTCTGGATGTCTATGGTCAAGGTGGTAAGGCTAGATAAAGTTGCCATTTTCTCCTGAATTGAGAGTTCTATGATATTGTTCATGTCGGGCCCCAAAAATTGGGATTTTTCATCTACTGTGTCCTTCAATATTTTCATTTGTGGCCAAATTGTGTCTAGTTTGTTGATGCTGGAAAGAGCCTGGTTTACCCACTAATGAGATTTTCTCTCTAGCTTCTCTAGTTTCATTGTTTCCAATACAATCTGGTCTTGTATTTTGCTCTTCATTGCTTCGTCAAGACCCTGTTTATTTTCTAGGGTCTTGATATGTTCGCGGGTTTCTCGATCCTTTTGAAATACTTGGCCATAATGGGTGTACCAGCTGCACAGTACTTCTTCTATAATAGTTGACTCCTCTAGATGTTCTTGCAGTACCTTGTGTGCTTCTGAAAATGTTGTGTACTGTTGTCTTAATAACATGGATGTTTCTTCTTTTTGCTCTTCTTTCTTGGTTTCTAGATGTGCTTGAAGGGTCAACACGACGTTTTTGACTAGTTGGAATGCTTTCTCCAATGCTTTGTCTGTTTCGGTCTCTTCTGGTCCTAGTATGACTATCTATGTTAAAGTCCTGCATTTAGTCAAGAATTCAAATTGTTCTGTCTTCAGTTTTTCAATTCGTTCTTGTCTTGTTAGGTTTCTTATTGGTGCTTCTTTGGTGAGTGCTCCCAAGAGTCGGTCCAACTCTCCATCTCTTAGATTTGGTGTTTCGACTACATAATTTGATCCTAATTGTTGAAGATGGATCACGGTCGATACCTGATGTGGCTGGTGGTGCTCTTTTTTATTTTTCTCTTTTCTTTTGCTCTTATGTTTAGACTTATGGACCACTTCTGATCCTGTTGGTACTAATGTTGGATGTTGTTGTCGTGTTTGTTACTCTTCATTCAGTGGAATCTCAGTCGACTGAACTTCTGCTGCAGTAGGATTAGTTTGCTAAATTTCCTTAATGGGGTTTGTGGTTGTTTGTGCTTCCAACGGTGGTGAAGATGGTGGTTCTAGATTATGAGGATATTTTAGTGCTGGTAGTGGTGATGGTGATGGTGAATGGTTCAGAGTTAGAGGGGTGGTTGGAATATGACTTGTCGACATGGGGTTTTTGACTTTTAGTTGTAGTTCTACAGTGTTGTCGATTCCTTCATCTTCCATGAGGTTGTTGATTTTTGCATCTAGTGTTGCTCGATTATTACCTTTGAGGGCAAGTAATCCCCTATTTGCCTCATTGACTGGAAGGTTTTGGAAGGTTGGTGTAAATGATGAAATGTGGGCTACGACTATGGTGGATGTCGGGTCGGGGTTGCGAATGTATGATGATTTGATAAGTCCTATAACTGAAGGTGGTGATGAAACTTGGTCGGTTCGTGGAGTGAGACTTTTTCAGGAAGAGCTTGACTCGACAAGTTTATGGGTGGTGGTGATGTGCTGGGCTTTAAGGAATAGATTTGGTAGATTGTTGATAAATCACTGAAGTTCAACATCTTTGTCAATTTTTTCCTTAAGGGTTCCAAGGCTAATTTCATTGTAAATTGGTGATATGGCCATGGTTGCATCTGTTGTTATTCTAGTCGTAGAAGGTCTTGGTGAGTCTGGATTTAGATCGATAGGATTTATTTCGGGTGGGGTAGCAGTTTTTACCTTTTTAATCCTGCCTTGCTTTGCTCCTGATTCGACAAACTACTTGAATTGGGTCTCAACGGATACCTTGTTTATTGCATCATCCTCCAGGATGTCGGAAGCAGTAGCAAGTAGTTCTTCATCATCTTCTGACTCCTCTGTTAAGCTAAGTTTTCAATTCCCCTTCCCTTTTTCTTGAGTTCCTTTCTTTTTCCTTGATGTTGATATTTCCTTAGATATTTTCTTAAAATTTTCCTTTGTCATGGCATATTCTAGGTTGTCTGATTGAGTTTCTTCCTCTATCTGTTCTTCTCCTTTCTCTTGCTATTGAGTCGGGACTATAATGCTTTGTTCTGTGACAGCCTATTGTTCAGTCGGTACATTTTCAATTTGGGGGGGGGGGGTTCTCTTCTATCGGACTGTCTTCCAAAGTGAAAGTACTAATATGAAGGTTGACTTAATAGTCTTCCTCCTTCTCTTGGTCGGTTAATGGTTCTATAATGAGTGGATTATTTGCTTTTGCAGCCTCCAGTATGGTGATGTCAGTTTTGGATTGCCTGGATAATTCTGTGAAGATCAACTCGACTGTTGGGTAGAAGTCGAGTGGCTTTGTCTTTGCTGCCGACCCTTTCTTGTGCCATATTGTTGTGTGGTCAAGCTCTAGTTGGATATGTGTTGTAGGAGGCAGACATCTTTGGATGTTTTGAGGAACCCTCCATCTAGTCGTTAGGACTTTCGGATTTTAAAACCAGTGTTTTGAGGAACACTTTGCTTTCTTCTTGTTCTAGTAGGGACCTAGCCATTGAAAAAGGTTTAAAGCGCGACATATGAAACCTGGATGGCTACAAGAAGTCTTTATGCCCGATTGGACATAGGTGGTACATAGCTATCCATATTAAGAGTGATGGGAATCTGATTATTACACCTGATGCCTAACACTTCTCGCAGATGGATTTGAGCATGTCAGCGATATATTGATCCAAACAGTATATCTTTTGTGTGCTTAATATGCATTCGATAGCTTCCATCATGTCGAGCTTCAATCACATCCACGTCCTGTGACAGTCAGGACTACGGATACAATTTTGGCCACTATTTTGGGTGTGGTGGCTTGGACTTGCCCTTCTATTAAACCTTCTGAGTTTTTCCCTGTCCATGTTCCTGTTAGTCTTTCGACCAATCCTTCCTTGATTCCTACAGGAACAAGGTCGCCTTTGTTGGACAGCCCAATAAGTTTGTAAATGGTTTCGGCTGATATTTCCACTTGTATGTCGAAGTAGAACTTCCCATTGTGGTACCGACTGATTATGAATTTTACAATAGTTTCCTTTGTTCCTCCAAAACTTTCCATGAGAGGTGCATTCAAAAAGTTTATAATGGTGCTATGGTTTACCTTCTCCGCTTCCTCTGTCATCCTTGACTTACCCCGGTAAGCCCATTCTTTGATTTCGTTCCAGTGTCGTGCCCATGAAACTTCCTACACTTTCGTGTTTTTAATGTTTCGTAAGTGTTTCACTAGTGGACTTACGGTGCATTCCAGCTCTTTTAGTTTGGATTTCATGGCTCTGGTTTGTTTTGGGGCCATTTTGTCGGTTTTCGGTTCAGCTTTCTTGTTAGTTGATTTTCTCACGGGGGTCTGGTAATTCTGTCGCTCTAGATCTTGATGAAATAGTATGTGATCTTCGACCGATGTAGTATTTATAGGCGGAGTATATGGAGATCTTGTCGATGGTGCTATTAATGGTAGATTTGATGGTAAAGGACGCTCTACTGAAGGCTGGTTTAATACGCTCTGGTTTCAGCGCTCCTTTTGACTGTATTCATGATGGGTTGATTTCACGTTTTGATCATCTTGTCGATGATGAAGGTATTGTCGATATGCGATATGTCGATGGTGAAAATGTCGATTATTGTCGAATGGTAGTCTACTATGCCTGTCGAAGTTCATTTTGGTTTTCCTTGATTCTTTTTGGAGTTTAGGTTTTTTTCTTTTTCTAGTTTTTATAGTTTTTGTTAGCAGTTATAAAACTGCTTTTCTTTTGATTTTTTTTTTAGTTTTGGTATCATTTTAGTCGGGCATCGTTTACCAGTTTCCAAAATATTGTGCCCTGTAATGTTCTCAGTTGAACTGATCCATTGGAATTGATTTCTTCAACAATGTAAGGTCCCATCCATTCAGTATGGAGTTTCTTTGGTTTGCCTTTCACCCGACTATTGTATAGTAATGCAAGGTCTCCAACCGACAAATTCTTATTTTTGATGTTTCGGTCGTGCCAAGCCTTCTGTTGTTGCTTTTGAATTTCTTCGTGTTGTATAGAAAATAGTCGATGTTCTTCTAGTTTGGCTAACTGCCTTAGTCGGTCCTTTCTTGTATCTTCGACATTGATATGTAGGATGCTGATTATCACTGGTTTCTGTTGTCGGAAATGTAAAGGAACAACTACTTTTTGGCCGTACACTAGTTGAAAGGGTGTTTGTTCATTCGAACGTTTATATGTTGTTCTGTATGCCCATAATACTGCAAGGATTTTCTCGTCTCAGTCGTCTTTTTCGGTATTGCAGATTTTTGTTAGACCCCTTGTCAATGTTTGGTTGAATTCCTCTATCGCCCCATTCGACTGAGGGTGATAGACTGTGCTTCGTCGGTGGTCAATTTTGAACTATTCTGTTAATGTTGTGATTGTTTTATTGATGAAGTGTGACCCTTGGTCACTGATTAAGGTTACAGGGCAGGAAAATCTCCTAATGATATTTTCGTATATGAATTTAGCAGCTACCTCACCAGAACAAGTTTCGACAGGTTCTGCTTCTGCCCATTTAGTTACATATTCTACTGATGTTATGATACCTTACACCTGTTCCTTTTGTTGAAACTGGAAATGGTCCTATGAAGTCTATGGCCCAAATTTCAAATGTTAAAATTGGGTTTACTGACATCAAAGGAATCTTTGTACTAGGTAACTGTCGACCTAGATGTTGGCAACGATCACATTTGCTAACAAAATTTTTACAGTCTTTGTACAGTGTCGACCACCATAGCCTTGACTGTTGGATTTTCTTGTCAGTTGTATCCAATTGAAAGTGTCCTCTTACCGGTCCATAGTGTGCTTCATGCATAATGTTTTCTCGTTCATGTTCTAATACACATCGACGGAGTACTTCTTCCAAACCTATTTTATATAATAATCCATTAATGAGACTATATAGTGTAGCTTTCATGGCTAAAATTTATTTCTTTTTCGTTCTCATTCCATACGGTGCTTGACCATTCTCCAAGAATTGTTTTATTTATTCTAATTCTGCAGGAACGGCTTCTATTCGGAATAAGTGTGCATCCGGCAGGTCATCTTCGACTCCTGTCGGTTCCTCCCCCGTGTTGATTCTCGATAAGTGGTCGGGTTCGACATTCAATCGTCCTGATCGATCTACTACTTCAAATTCAAATTCTTGGAACAGTAATAGCCAACGACAGATTCTCCCATGGTGTAAAGGTTTTTTGATGAGGTATTTAAGTGCTTGGTGATCGGTATAGAATATGAAGGGGTTAGCTAGTAGGTAATGTCGATACTTTTGAAGTGCAAATACCATGCCTAATGCCTCTCTTTCTGTCGTTGAGTAATTGCATTCTGCCTTGTTTAATTTTATGTTGATGTATATGATTGGGTATTCCATTCCTTCCTCCCCGGGTTGTGTCAGAATTGCACCTATTGCTAGGCCTGAAGCATCAGTATGCACATGGAATTTGATCGACCAGTTTGGAAATCTGAGAATGGGTGTTTCGACTAGTTTTCTTTTTAATGTATCGAAATATATAATACATTCTTATGTCTAGTCGAACTCCTGATCTTCTCTTAACAATTCTTCCAATGGGTAAGTCATATCTGACTAGTATCGGATGAATTTTTTGTAATACCTTGTATAACACAATAGTACTCTGACTTGTTTTGGATTAACCGGTGGTTTTAACTCGAGGATAATTTTTATTTTAGCAAAGTCGACCTTGATACCTTCTTTGCATACAATATTCCCTAGTAGGATTCCTATAGGGGTTAAGAATATGCATTTTTTTATATTGAGATAATTGAATCTGTCGACATCGTTCCAAAATAAGCCTTAACCACTTACAATGGTATTTCAGCATGGAATAGATCGTCCAATCGTCGAAGTATACTATCCTTGTTTTATAAATGTATTCTTGAAATGTTTTGACAACTATTCTTGAAAACATTGCAGGTGCATTCTTGAGACCAAATGGCATTACTCTCTAAGCAAATGAGCCAAATTCACATACAAAAGTTGTATTTTTTTTTATCTTCCTTGGCTATTGGCACCTGATTGTATCCTGAGAATCCATCTATAAATTAGTAGCATTCATGTCCTGCGACTTCATTTAAGATCTCATCGGTGGATGGAGTTGGAAATGGATCTGTTAGGGTAACCTTGTTTAACTCTCAAAAATTGACACAGATTTGTGGTTTTGTCGGGTCATGCTTTTTCGGTTGGACAACCACTGGGCTTGCCCATTCCGACTGGTCAATGCGGTAAATAATTCCAGCTGTCAACATATTGTCGATCTCCTTTTTTACTATTTCTTTATATTTGTGAGCTAATTTGTAAGGTTTTTTCTTGACACGTCGGGCATCGACTTTGATGTCTATCTTCATCTCGCCCATTTCTGCTACTAATCCTTTTAATTCTTTGTAATATCACACAAATACATATTGGAATTCCTTTAATAAGTCGACAATTTCTGTAGTTTGTTCTTCGCTCCAGTAATCGCCAATTTTTTCCATTTCCAGTCTATTATCATTAGAAATGTCGATTTCTTTAGTTTCTACTTTCGCATCCATCCATTTTGGTGCTTTACTTTCATTAATTTGTCGACTACCTTGTTTGAACTGTGAAAATGTTGCTGGAAAGTATGTTGTCGTCATTCGATCGGTATCAACTTTGTCGGTTGTTTCAATTTTGAGTATCGTTTTGACTAGTTTGATCATCTCCGGATGATCAGATTTCCACTGAAAATTTTTCCCATATGTATGTTCATTTTCCAATTGGAGTCTTGTTGACTAAGGTATTTTGTTAGATCGAATGTTATGGCATGTTGTGTTTGGTCGGCTTTTATTTTGTGTCGATTTGTTATTAGTCAACTGTAAAAATGTTTTTTATTTGTTTTGTAGCTTCGACTAATTTTCTGTCTTCCAGTATAAAGCTAAAGTCCTTAATAAAAATTTCTCTAAGTTCATTCCATAGGAATTATTCGCCTCGTGCTTCTTCCATTTTGTACCACTTGTTAGGTAGGTCATCTAATGTCGAGGGAAATGGGTGTTTCCATGTACACTCATCTTTGTAACCAATTCTTCTCCATTCTTGTTCACATATTCTTATATGATTTTCTAGGTCTTTCCCTTGGATGAAGACAGGTATTTGTGCATGTTTTGTTAACTTCCTTCCTCTGAATCTTTCTATGAAGAAAGTCAAAGTTGTTGTCCACATTTGCAGTCTCGACTAATGGGTGTCCCACCATCGAGCATCTTGTCCTGTAAACGTTTCGACTAGGCTTTGAACTCGGTCATGCTCACCTAGGTTCTTAGAGACTTGTTCTACATAGAGAACTGGTGATTCTCTCTCTTTATACCGAAGACTCTGATTATTATCCATTTTTATTGGTGCTAAAGAGGGATATTCCCTTGTTTTCTTCTCAAATATTTTTGGAATAGCCGATATAGAAAAGCATTGTCGAGTTGGTTTCTTCTGGACAGCTTGAATGGTCCAGCAACCCCTTTTTTGTGTTTCATAGTTTTCAACTTCCCAATCATACAATTCTGCATCTGATTTATATCCAGCCGAGTCTTGGTTCCCTAGATGAAGTTCTCCATAAATATTAGGTTCATTATAATCTTCATTATTTTGAATCTAGTAGACTTGTCGAACATCGACTTCTTCATCGATAGGTTCAGTCCAGGGTTCTCCTTATGAAGGGTGAATGGGGACAATCACTTTCTGTCGATTCCCTTTTAGTTTTATCCTTTCTTTGTCCAATGATATAGATGCTTTCATTTTTCTTCCCCATGGGCGTCCTACTAAGGCTGGAAAGGAGTTGGATCCTTTCGTAGGGTCGATGATCTCGAAATTGACTTTTTATGAAATGCCTTTTATTGTTGTATCGGCATTTCTCTAAACCTCAATGGGTTCGATCAGTCCTTGGTCGGCCAACATTAAATATATACCTGATTCATCCAGTCAGGGCCTACCCAATTGTTCCCATGTATCTCTCGTCATGATATTTACTTGGGATCCAAAGTCGAGAACGACTTGTCGAACATGGTAACCTTCTATTTCGAGATCGACCGGTGGGTCGGCATCATTCTTATCCTTTTTATTTGAGCTGCATATACTCTTAGTCTGTTTATCTATGTCGTTTTTGTTTTTAATATTGTGTAGTAGATCAATGAATTATGCCACTGACTTATCTTTATGTATTAGCTTTAATAATTCATGAAGTGTGTTCTGTGAATTGTCATCGACATCTTCTTGTCTAGAAAATTCTTGAAACATGCTTTATGCATTGTTATACATTTTTTTTTTGTTTTATAGGGTTAGGATATTCATTTTTATCTTTAATCTTGCTTATTCTTGGATTGTCACCTCCAGTTTTCGTTCCTTCTCTAGTTACTATGTGTAGATTCTTTGTGCAAATTATATCACTTTTTTTAACACAAGAAAAGACATTAACATTCTTCTTTTTATTAATTTTGTCAAGTATGGTGGGATAGTCTTCTAAGGAGTGGTCGCCCACACCACAACTAGTAAAAAAATTTAAGTCGGTTATGTCTTTGTATGGACATTCCGCATACCAGTGTCCTTCTTTATAGCATGTGAAGCATTGAATCGACCGTCGTGGTCGAATGTCGCAATTTCCAGAAAATCATCCTCGACCTCCAAATCCTCCACGACGGTTGTCGAATTGGTGTTTGTATCTGCGGCCTTCATATTGTCGATTGTTTGGTACATTTTGTTCATTTGAGACATTATCATTATTCTAGGCTACGACGTTTGTTTAGTAGACTTCCTAATAGTTTTGTCAGTTCTTCAAATTTAAGTGGCAGTCAGTAGTTGCGTGGCTCTTAACTTCACAGATTGCACACCAAGAAGTTTTTCCATTCTTCATGTTGTATGGGCAATCTTTTGTCATATGATCTCCATGCTCCTGACATATATCACAGAAATATTTTGTCTGAACAAAACAGACATCTTGTCGGCTTACGTCCTGTCGACAATTATCTTTGGTGTGGCCGACTGTAGAAAATTTTGTGCACTTGATCTCTTGACCCTTGAGGTTCAGTTCTCGTAAGGATTTCTACATGATTTCTAACTATTCTTCAATTCGTGCGTCGACAGCAGGATATGTTGGGTAGTCCTCATCCATTTCGACCTGTAGAGCTTTTGTTAGTGCTTCTTCATACGTTTTAAATGTATCGAGGCTTATGTGTCGTCGGATCTTTTGGGACAGTCCTGCAAGAAACCATTGAATCAATAGTTGTTCATCAATGACATAGTCTATTTGACTCAAGAGGTCTTTCCATCTTTTATCATATTCTCAAACGGTTTATGCTGGTTTTTGAACTGTAGACTTGAGTTTTTTCGCTGCCAAATGCTTTGCATCTGGTGTTTTGAAGAAAGACAGAAATTGTTGCTTGATCTTTGCTTTGGATGCATTAGGTGTTCTTTCAGTATAGGTCATATACCAGGTTAATTCTCTTTTTCGTAGCGCACCTGTGAACTACTTTGTTTGTCTATCTTCATTTGTAACTTGATTGGCCTCCCATGTCGACTCGTAGACGAACCAATGTCGTCTAGGGTCTTCATCGCCCTCATAGAGGGGAATGTGTGCTGAACCATGCCCCATGTCGGCGTTGGTTTCTCCTTCGGGAGGTGGCGGTGGCGGGGGTGGTGGTGGGGTAGTGGGATATTCTATGTATTTCTTTGTCCACGGCTAGTCTCGATGGAGATTTCATTTTCGTCGGATGTTTTGTTTCAGCAAATTGTTGGTCGGTTTCGACTTCTTCTATAGATGTCCAGCTGCACTGTTGTGTTCGTGATTCCGACGGGTCAGTGTTTTGTAAAGATGTGTTTGGAAGGGGGTGCTCCTTCATGTCTGGGGTAGAGTAAATGGATGCTTCGGTTGGACGGGTACGCCTGAATTGTAACCCAATTTCCTTCCTCTGGTTGACAAATCACTAGATGATTGTCATCATTTACTTCGTTATCTAGTCGGATCCATATACCGAACTCACCAGCTCTTAGTCTTAGTTCCTCCTCGACAATGGCCTGCATTCGGGTACTCGGATTTATTGGAGACAGAGGTCTTACCTCCTGGGGTATTTCTAGTTGGAGAGATTCTTGTTGCTCTATCCACAAATCTTCTTCCATCGGCGACACTTCTTCATCTACACCTTCTTCCTGTCGGTCATGACCCGACTGCGGTGGATTTTCCTCATGCTCTGTCACCCTAGCAACCATTCTTCTTTGGAGCGCTATAGCTTTCTCTCGTATCTCTTTCCTTCTTCTCTGCCTCTTCTCCCTTTCTATATTTTTTAGGTTTGATGTACCTTTACGAGTCACTGTCCGCTCAATTTCCTTCTTAGGTTGACTTTTTCTTGTTGGTGGTGGTATTTCTTAGGTCAACTAGAATCCTTTTACTTTGCCCCGACACATGGCCGGCTACACCCCCATAGCCTACCCGACACTTTAGTAAGCTCGGATAGTTCTGTCTGTTTGTTCAGGAAGTACTCCCACTCCCTTTCTGCAATAAATTTTTCCCACGCCTTCTGTTTTTCTTCCCAGTTAGTGTTTGCAGGCAGTTCGATGAGTGATGAACGAGGTTCAACTATGTGACCTACTCCTCTATCGATTAGAAATTTGAACAACAAGGTCGGTAGAGAAAAAATAAATTGCTCTGTAAAGTCGGTATAGAATCTTTTTTCAATACTTTCAACTAAAACTCTTTCCTCTACTGCTTGTTCTTGACAGAATTCGTCTGCAATTTTCTCAAATGATTCTGACAGGCTTGTTCTTCCTCCTCGAATCAGTTTCTTAAGTAAGTCTTGGTCTTTATTTTCTTATGGCTTCATCTAATAGTTTTTTCAACAACCGAGGCATCGATTCTACAAATTTCTCATGGGTTTCGGTGAAGAATTTCTCCTTCTCCTGAGCAATGGTCAATTTGTTTCTTCTCGCGTAGTTTTGTAAATAATTTGCAATCTTACGCTCCCACCAATTCTTAATATCTTGCTTTGATATCATTTGCGTATGGTTATGGCATCTGTATATGTACTACCGGCAACGGAACCAATTTTGTAATCTCACATATCACATAAGGTTACCAACAATACACATATAGAATCATATAAACATACAGAGACAAGAGACAAGAACATATAGTAGAATAACAGATTATATTATAGAATCACATGAGGGTCCATACATATACAAAACTGAACCAAGTTCTTAACTGGCTCAACATCCTATTATATATGATTACAAAATAGTTATGAGTAACTACTTGTCGATTCAGTCAACCGACACGACCTTTGGAGGCCGACCTAATCTTTGATTAGTCGGTTAAATCAACTAGACGGCTCACCGACTAGCTCCTCCAACATTCATCCATCGGTGCAAGGAACCACATACCCTCATTTCTTAGGTTGTGTGGATGTCGTGGTGTTGCAGAGATAATGGATATTTCTCAATAGACCATTGAGCTCACACTTTCAAAATGGTTATGGAGAGGTTGAGGGATTCCATCCATCAAGGAAGCCACTATCATGCTTGCACTGCGACAGAAGAGGGAATGATCACAGAACGTTTAATCACCATAAAGAATGTGTTGTTAGATATCCAAAATGATACGGAAGCTCTAGGGGACAAGACATAGGATAAGTATCATTCTTTGGCTCTCCGAGTTAAAGGAATTATCGATTGGGTGGTGGATGTTGCAAAGGTCCTACACGTCCACCTCCGACAGTTCTATGGCTAAACCAGTGTTCCTTCAGCAACAGACCCCTTGGAACCATGCAGCAAAATGTAGACAACGTTGAGGGCATCAAATTGGAGGTCAAAGAAGAAGTGGATATTGTTCATGCTACTCAAGAAAGTGAAGAGGTCGTTGCATCGGAGGATAAGAATCCCAGGGCTTTGGATCCACCACCACATCGTCATCGTCTGGAAACAAATCTTCCTGAGACGATTTCAATGTGTTAAGTTGCCAAGTGTTTTTGCATTTGGTTTACATGTTGGGTGGAAAATATGCATCTTTTATATACATGGTCTACCATCTATTGGTCATTTTATCTTCTACGAATATAAGGTATATAGCAATGTCTCGTAGTTATCTTTTTGTAATTAAGGAAGTGGTATGAATCTACAAGAAACTTTTTTGAGTCTGAATGTAGTCATTCGAGTTTAAAAGTATAAGTTTTGAATCCAGATGTAATTGTTTTGAGTCTAGCACGAGATAGCTCAAGTGTTTATCTTTTTAGTAAAGGTTTCAATCAAACTATGAAATGTTGGAACTATATTTAATACGTCATTGCATACTTAAAGGACTGGAATGTCTTCCCCAAGGCCACATCAAACTTTATATATGTAATTTTTATACTATGTAATATAATGTTCTAACTTTATATAAAAGTGTCTTTTGTTTTTTAAATTTTTAAATTTTATTTTATTTATATATTGTTGTAATCTCACAGATCACATAAGGTTACCAATAATACATACCAAAACATACATACATAACAGAGACAAGAGATAAGAACAAGTAGGTGAATTAACATATTATATTAACATGAATGGGTCCATACAATACACAGAACTGAACCGAGTTCTCATCTGGCTCAACAGCCTAATATATATGATTACAAAACAGTTACAAAATAACTACCTGTCGATTCGATGAACCGACACGACCTTAGGTGGCCGACCTAATCTCTAGTTTAGTCAACCGATTGACTTAGTCGGCTAATCGATTAAGTCGGCTATCATTCAAGTCGACTTACCGACTTGCTCCTCCAACATATATATATAATTTAATTTTTTTAAATAAAAAAATTGTTTTTTAAATATTTATGTTTTAACATTAAATTATGTTTTTATAAATTTATTGAATCGTGTTCTTTTTAACTCAAAATTTTGGTTTTTTTCCAATAAATCGTGTCTTTTTTATATATTTTTGTTTTTCTCCTTTATTTATTTATCGTTTTAAATTATGTTTTATGTTTTTTTTGTTTTTTGTTTTTATTTATTTAATCTTTTTAATTTATAAACTTTATTTATTTATGTTTATAAATTATATTTTATGATTTTGTCATTTTTTCTTTATTTATTTAATTTTTTTAAATTGTGTTTATAATTTTGTTGGAAATAATATCCACTTTTTAAGGTTTCATGATAATGATGATGATGGTTAACATCCATTGAGACCAAACTTTGGTCTATCGAACCTAAAAAAATGAATTATTTAGTTTGTTTTAAAATTGTATTTCTATGCTCAAAGAGCTTGGAGAGAAGCGTCCCGATCTCACTATAATTTTGACATGTTAAAAAGCTAGGAAGGTCGGTATTGCAATAAAGATTATGAAACTGAGATTTAATGTGGGTGTATGCAGGACACTAAGAGGAAGTGGTTTTCATCCTCAATGTTCATATTCTCACATAGATGGAAGATCATTTCCACCCATGGTGTTTTAGGAACTGCCCAACAATCGGTTTCACTATGGAGTTCATGAGACTTCATTGTTATCTTGGCTATATTAATTTTTCTTTGAACTAGTTAAAACTTAGAGATATTTTTGATCTTCAAGAGTAGGGTTGATGACCTCCTTATAATATCTTAATTTTCTTTTAGCCTCTAAATCTTTCTCACACCACATTTTATGTTTAAACTTAGAAGTAACAATATTTTTAATGTTATTAATATTTTGCAATGCAACATTTTCGTCAATCTCCCAATGGTTTAACCAGGCCCTGGTATCTTTATAACAACCCCGCTTGAGCCTCAGGTGGTTTTGGTTGGAATTTAAATCTAGCTTAGGAAGTCTATGGTCTCCCATGTAATTGATTTTTTGCTTGTACACCAAGAGCCTAGTCATAGCTAGGCTCTCGATAGCGAAAAGACCCACTTCTATAAGGAGAATAGGGTAGGGTGTATTGCTTTTAATTTTGAGGTTATACGTTATAAAACGCTTTTGGATTTGCTCAATCTTTCTCCAGGATTCTGTAGAGATGTTTCATTCCCAAAACTCACACCCATACAAGATAACATGAGTGACTAAAGTTTAAAAGAGGAGCTTCTTTTTATCCTACATCACAAGGTTTGTTGCTTTACAATTATTTTCAAGACCAAAATAAGCTTTCCACCCTCCAATAAATGTTACAACTTAAACCTCAAACCAAAAGATAAAATTTATTTCCACTCATAGCATTGTCAAGCCATGGTTTTTTTAATGTGTTTATTTAATTTGCTTATATATATATAATTTTTTTTATTTTTTAATTTAAAATGGTGGGTTTTTTCAATAACTAATGTAATTCCCATTATATTTTTGTTTTTCCTTTCTATTTATTTATTTTTTACTTTATATTTTATGATTTTGTTGGAATTAACATCCACTTTTAATCCATGGTTTTATAAATGTTACCATTTTATATCTCAAATAAACAAAATTGATTTCCACTACTAAGAAAAATTGATTTTCACTAGTAATATAAAATTGATTTCCATTCGTAATATTGTCAAGTTGTCAAGTCATGGCTTCAAACAAGTTGTAATTTTATCTTTAAAAAAAAATATGCTACTAATAACACAACTTTTCAATTTTAGTGTTAATTTAAAAAAAATGAAACGATATATATCGTCAAGGCCACGACTTCAAACAAGTTGTTTAAGCCCTCAAAAAATATGGTGCCCTTGGAAGCACCACTTTTTTATTTGGGTTTGAATGAATATTTTTGTACACAATGGTACTAGTTGTGAAGGCAAAGATTCCAAACAAATTGTAATTTTAACCTTGAAAAAAAAGGGTGACTCCGAAAGCACAATTGTTTGATTTGGGTGTCGATTTTAAGGTTAAATTGCAACTTTGTAGGGATTTAAGGTCATGGTAACAAAGTTTTATAATTTTAACCTTAAAAAAAAAGTGTTTCTAACATCAACACTTTTCCAATCAGAGGTTGATTTTTGTGTTTTTACCCAAAAATATTAGGTGTTAGGGATAGAGTTATCGATTTGAGGTCGTAGTTCTTATAGAGTTAATAATTATGTCCAAACCATAGGCACCACTACAGACGCCACCCCTAAGCCAAGTTATGAGTCCATCAAGGTGAAGGAAGTTGCCTAAGGACTCTCAATTCACTCACCCAACCCAATTGTTCTCAAGCTCAACCAAATTGTTCACCACAAAACAATCTAAGCATCCACCCAACTTTGGCACTCTCTCCACTTCCTCACGCAATACAAGGAATATATTTTCCTTCTTTTCTCAACTCTCCCTCCAAAATATTCCTCCATCCAATGCTCTTCACTGTGTGTAAAAAGTGTCCAACCAAATATATGATTTTTGGAATAACATGGTAGTGCTATACCTTAGTTCTCAAGCAACAATTCATAGAAAAATGTGAATTTTCTTGAATAACCCAAAATCTATGCTTCTCTGCAACCATCTATCTCTCTTCATAAGTCCATCGCATCTCTTTTTCTACTCAATTTGGTCATCTTCATGTTTGTATCTCAATCTCAACATGAGAACCTAGCTCCATAACTTTAGAGGTGCGCAGGTATGAAGTTATGGTAAAAATGGGAGATTTATAAAAAAACAATGAATGCACCATAGTTAAGATGGTAGAAAGAACTTGTGAAAATAGAAGGTTTGAGTTCTTATGATAATGGATTCTCTTACACTACTTACCCTTGTTGTACTGAATATCCAAACCCTCTTAACTATGGAAGGTGCACTTCCCCACCAACCACCACTTTCTTTCAATGATGGGTGGTCGAGGTTAAAACAAGGAATATGGTAACAAGGGTGAAATTTGGAAACATGGGATTATTTGTTAACCCCTTAGACCCAACTTTCCTCTTCCCCTATAATGGATTCATAGACCCTCTCATGCTCTTCACAACGAGTCTTGGACCTTTACAATAATTTTTGAAATATTTTTTACTTATCTTGAAAATACCATGTAGGCCTGTAACATGGTATAATCTAAACATAATTACAAAAATTATATGGCTAGAAATCCACTATGCCTTGGCCTTAAACTCTCCACTAGGAATCCATTCAAGGTATTTACATTATTTATATATGGGGTACTTTTATTTAATTTCATATGACTTGACTCTCATCATTATAAACACATGTTTACAATTTATACAAAATTCAATCCAATACATCCAAGGTGTTGAAACCAATATATCCCAATAGATTACAGAGAAGTAAACCAAACTAATAATGAATTAGTAAGCCAAAGAAGGGTGTGGGCGGTGTCCACGGTAAGGGTCCTAACTACTCAAAGAGTGACATCATATAAATTATTCAATTTGAGAAAGGTGTGGGTGGTGGCCATGATGAGGGTCCCAACTACTTAAGGTGTGACATGCAGAACAGGTTTAAGTATAGTAATAATAATGAAACATCAAGGGTCGCACCCTTTCACCTTGTGTTCATCAATGTATATTCATACCATCACAAGGGCCATTGTAACTAATTAATTTATCATTCAATTCTATATATTTATATATGAATGTGTGACATATGGCCTCCCTGTCAGCTACATGCTTTGGGAAAAAAGTTCAACCGATTAAGCTAACCTTTTTCCCAAGGCATGTTGCTCATACGGAGGCCATAGGTCACAAGCTATTAAGTCCCCTAGTGTTATCCAAGTAAGAGGGAGGATATTGTTCTTATGTTGATCCACTATACTGATTCTCCAACCACGTATCATGTTGCAACCCAAATGCCAAATTTTGTTCAATCTCCAAATCAATCCCTTTCTAACCCGGTTCAACCAGCGCATCACTCATTTCCCCTAATCACACACTCTCACTCATCCACCATACCTCTGCCAACCAAATTAATGGGAAATTGTCCATCACCGTACAAATTATTAGAAAATTATCTATACAACCATCAAGATACATTTCCCTTTAACTTCCATTTGAAGTTTTGTAGAAAAATATCAACCACCATGTGAATTTCACGAGGGACATTTCCATATGGTTGTTGAATTGGTTTGTGCACCATCACTATACAACTATCATTCTCACATGGGTCACAATACTACAATTTTATCTATTGATGTAGTTTCGTTTAGTTACAATAAAATTTGATCCGTATAGCATTCCATACAAAAATGTTTAATCAATAAAATTATGACAATCTCATATATGCTCTGAAATTTTGAAATTCAATGTGTCTAAATTAGGAAACAATATTGATTTAAATGCCCAAATGAATAAATTATCGAATAATTTCAAGAAAAAATGGAATGAGGAGAATAATGAATTGACACAATTAAAAAGGACTAAAACATAAAAAATCCATATGAACTTTCTTGGCACAACCAAAGAAAAAAAGCAATTGTTCACCCATTGGTTACACCACTTCCAATGGGTTTAAACCCCAAGAAGTCAAGGTATCTATAGTAATATTGATGGAACCCAATCAATCATATAAGCTTAAAATGTGGTAGCTTCATGATGAGTTCACTAAGCATGGCCTCGATTCAATTGGGCTAGAACTTGACCAGACCAATTAAATTAATGCAATTATTACTAATATAAACCCCAAGAAGTCAAGGTTTCTATAGTAATATTGATGGAACCCAATCAATCATATAAGCTTAAAATGTGGTATCTTCATGATGAGTTCACTAAGCATGGCCTCGATTCAATTGGGCTAGAACTTGACCAGGACGATTAAATTAATGCAGTTATTACTAATAAACTAAAGACTAAAAATTACAATATATCCATTAACAACATAGACTCAACAATTTATAGGGAACAAAAAAACATGCATTCGCCTAAGCAATCTAGCTATGGATACCTTACAAATATCATTTTATTTAAGAAAAGGGATAGGGCCACAAATAGTGGATTCCAAGATGAATACTAATATGCAAAATTATCAAGGTGATGCTAAAATTTGATAGGGATTCTTAGTGATAAATAATTTTTTTCGTCAAATAGGCTTGCCTCATAATATTATTTATTATGTGCACATTAACATGGTTTGGGTGTGGCAAAGCATTTTGGTTTCCTATACTCGTGGATTATTTGAGATAGTTCCATATTCTTATGGGTTATAGTTGAGATCTTATGTCCAACTAGACATATTATTATAATTAGTTTCTAGTTTTTAGGAGCTTATTGAACTTTTATCTTGTTGGAATGCCCAAATAGGCAGACAGTAATAATAAATAGGAAGCAAGAGAAAATCAATATAGATCAACATAAATGCACTCTTTTCACCGAGGATGTGTACATATAAATACATTTACAATGACCCTTGGTTTCATATTCCAAGTCGTCTCTTGGACTCTAAGATGACTTTTGTTATCAAAGTTCCATGAGTTGAAAATAATTAACCATAACGGATTAATATTTCCAACATTCCCCCTCTTAATCCAAAGGGATGCATATGAGTCCAAGCAGAGAGATGAAATATGGATAAGAATAGTTGCAAATGGTTGAAGGTGCTCTTTGAATCAAAAGCTAGTATAAGTTGATGTCGTCTACTAAAGGGCGGTTTTGGATGACCACCAACGAGTCGAAACTATATATATGACCACAAACTCTAGAACTTAGCGCTCACTCAGGTATTGGCTCAATGGTTCCCTCTGGAACCTAGTTCTAACTCAAGTTTTGGCTCAACAGTTCCTTCTAGAGCTTGCCTCGAAGGCTTAATAGTTCCCTCTAGAAAATGGTGGTTTAAGGACCACCAAAAATTAATGTATATCAGAAGCATATGTATTCTACTAAATTACCACCACAAACCAAATCCTGATAAGGTGGAACATGGCTCTGACTTTGGTTTTGGTTGGAACTCTAGTTTTGGATTGGTGGTTATGGCTCGAGGCTTTGGAAACTGGAACAAGGTTTTGGCTATGGATTTGGATTTGGCTGAGGCTTGCTTGTTCCTGCTCACTTTGTAACACCCCGGTTTTGATCCCATGGTATTGAATTGCACATGATGTAAATATTTTATTTGATCATGGTGTGGAGCTCAAGGCAAAGGCCCCACCATGGATTTAGTATTTTATGTATCAACTATTAAAATCAATGCTGATGGTTTATGTGCTAGCCAAGCACAATATGTTTGAGACATCATGTAAAATGAAAATTAATAAAAATACCACAACTAGTTATGCACCGCAACGTTAAAGAGATGGGGGCATGAATTCACAAGGAATAGGGAGAGGGAAATATCCAAACCTTTGAGCCTATGGGGAAAATCCAAATGTCTAAGGGAAAACCCATAGAGTGGTCAACTACCCATTTTTGTCCTTTTGTGCCCAGTCATCTAGAAGTGGTTGAAGAAGTTATCTCCTTGGGATGAGAAAGGTATGGAGGTCAAATTCAAATTTGGGAAGCCATCTATTTTTGGAAAACGTGTTTTTGACTTGTGGGGCAAGTAAATGCTTGGAAATGCATTCCCAAGCCATTATGCTCCCATGCCTTTCATTCCTCACCCATTCTCATTCACGCGAAGGCTCTCTCATGCATGGGAAGCAAGGAGAGATCTCTCATTCACGTTTTTGCAGTTTTCTTCATTTTTCCCATGGATAGGAGGTCATTTTGGAAATGCTCAATGGCTAGGCTCTTCCCTTAACGTTTTTGTTGTTGATTCCTCATTACCCAGCTAGGGAAAACTCGTTTTTGGTTGCATAACGAATGGTAGAAGAAACCCATGAATTTTGGGTGTTTATTGAGGCCGTTTTTTCCCCTGTAAGCAAGCTGGGATCTTTCTGCACGTTTTTATGTGGTTTCCCATTTTTTTCCCATGGCTGGGAAGTCATTTTTGGTGTTTCTAAGTTCCCAGGAAGATAGATCTACGTTTTGGGGTTTTGAAGGGTCCGTTTTTCTCACGTAAATCCAGCAAATGTTTCCAAAATCCGAATCCATGCGATGGGGATTTGTAGAGGTCGTTTTTTCCTCTGTGGAGCCATCAAACGTTCCCTGAAACAATTTTCTCACTTGGGTTATTTTTCTTCACGCCTGCCATTCATGTTTGTGGTTCCCATGAATGTTTTGTTCATACTCAATAGTTGTGTGTGGTTGTGTTTTGATTAATTGGTTGACTGTTTGTTTGACGTAAAGTGTGGCTTGGTTGAGTAAGTCCAAGGAACCCCTATGTATTTGGGTTGCTGCCTTGGTAGTCGTGGAACCCAGTTGTTCATTGGCTTGGTTGGAGAGTCTGTGAAACCCAACTGTGTGTTGGCATGATTGTGGATGTATGGTATTGTTATCTGTAAGCCTATTGTTCCCTAGTTCCTTGTGGAATCATTCCCAGCTCGGGGGTGGCGGTGATGCTGAGAGATTGATGAACACTCTGGCCTATGGTTGGGTGGAACATTGCAGCGAGGTAGCTAGTTGCGGGCCAGCTTCTTTTCAAGATAAGTATTATTGTGCTTAATCTCTACAAACTATTTGTTTTATGAATTAATATGAACATGTTGAATGCTTGAATGAATGTGTTTTCTTCCGCTGTGTATTTACATGCATAATGCATCTATGTATGTTTTTAAATCAATACATTTTTAATTATCATGTTCATGGGGCTAGATTTCCCGTTTGATAGCAGCAGCAGCCTAGTCGCTTCCTCTCCATCATTGTTATGAGGGGTGGGGACGTGCCACACTTGTTCTTGCTCTCTTATTTATGATTATCAATCAATCCCCCATGTGAGGAACAAGTGTGAGAAATAGAAAATCTATCAAGTGCAATATGTGTCATTACTCATGAACGAACTCTTCAATATGATAATATATATCTTCTTGGTTGTTGACGACCATTTCCATGAAGCAATACACCCATAATGAATCTACTCTCTTGCAGGCTTCTATTGTATGAAGCATTTGTATGAAGAATGAATATGCTTTCCACAATTCTTATAAGGATGGAAATCAAAACATCGATCTTGCATGTGACCAACTCAATGGCAATGTTGGCATTTTGAAATCCGATGCAAATCTGAAGAAGGTGAAAATGAACTTTCTTAAAGTAATACATCATTCCAAAACTAAATAAGTTTGGAATAATCAAGAATGTGAAAAGTCACTTCCTTTTCATATCCAAGATCAATTCTATGTTTGTTGTGGATAATTTCTTCCCAAGGTTTGACGATGGGCTTGGAAAGTGCAAACGAAGACTATTTATGACAAACTTCAAATTCATTTCTTTTAGAGTGGTATCAATAATTTGATTATGTACTTATGAATGCGCAAAACACTGATTATTATGAACAAAAACAGGTTGAGAATGTTGTGTCTAATCACATTGGAGTTGTGATTCAAGTTGAAGAAATTCAATTGTCTTATGAATCTTGTAAACAAGTTTGAATAGATTGGAGAGTGCTCTTGCTTATTGAGACTATGTCGTCAATAGTGATGAGTATTAGAGTGTTCAGTAACTCTAATAATATTTTAATGTAAGTCATTTAAGCACTGATAAAAGACATAAATGGTTTCTTGCAACTCCACCATTTTAACAATAAAACTCAACAACAAAAACTCCAACTCGAAAAATAAAAGATGTCGACTTCTACCGAAAGTGCACCTAATTACAATTCAACTCTATTTTGTTTTGAAACTAATAGAAAACAATTGCAAGTACCAAAATATAAGTGAACTTACAAAAATGGCAGTTTGCAAGTTACAAATATTGCTTAATTGATCTTGATGTTGAATTGATGTATGAGTACCTTGATTTGAGTTATGCCTTCGGTTAATTTGATTGAGTTTCCCTATGCTTATAGATTTGTTATTGAATCTTAGCACGATTAAAGACTTTCCTTGGTGAGGATGGAGGTGAAAGAAATGCAATTGAAGAACTAGCAAAATTTGTATTTGTCCTTCCTAAAATAAATAAAAATATGCTTATGGGAAGATCATCTCTTAAGAAAATAAAAATAAAAATTGAAACAATATTATGAGGATAGTTTAATTCCAACTAAATTCTTGTCACATTCTCTAACCAACATGTAGACGATCTATAGCTCTATCAATCGTCATTGTAACTCGACAAGTAGTTGATTGTCCTCTATCAACGTCTCTTCTCTTTGTATGGTTTCACATAGACTTTGATGACGCTTCATTATTGTGCCAAGGCCACTTGAAATACTAGATACAAATTGTGTTCAATGGGCAATGAGAAAACCTTCATGTCAAGATCCCATGTTTTATATGAAAATTGTAATTCACCAGCATAGATCCATCTTAACTCTAGTTATATCAAGCGTCGAGAGAGATCAACTCCATCAAAGTACAAATCCCTTATAGTCCTAAACTTTAGGAAAGGTTTGCACCTTAAGAGATTTGATGTGTTTGTACTTGACAAAGTAAACCTCATCAAAGAATCTTACTGAAGAAATAGCAATCCACTCGCTAATCTTAAAATGGATGGCAAATTTTTCGTGAATCAAAAATTGAATAATTGTATTACTAATGAATTATAAAAATACATATCAACCAAATAAACTAAATTGAAAATTTATTCACAATATAAACTAAAAGTGTAAAAAAAAAATTATAAAAAATATTAATTATAATCAATCGAATCCGTATAAATTTATTTTAATTTCAAAACTTTCATACATAAAAAAATAATAATAATGATAATAAATTATACTTTATTTTAATAAAAATAACCACACTATAAAACTCCCAAATAATAAAATTTCATTTTAGTTAGAAAGTGACATGTGATCTAATTTCAATTACTAATAAAGAAATGAAAAACAAATTCATTTTAATTTTAAATCCTTTCTAAACCTCTTTATACATATTAAATCGATAAAAAATCGTAATATCACTGATATGATTAATATCTTGGCAACCACATACACCACGATTGCAGTTGAGCTTATTCTTTGAAATTGTTCAATTTATTTTAGTAACCGAGCTTTATTCGAGATTCTATTTCTTCTTGGAATACAATACTTAGTATTGGTTTGGGATATTCCATGAATTTTATTGTTCTCATATGAATTCAGTTATTTCTTATTTAAATATATGAGATTTTATGATATAAATGTTGAAATATTAAATAAATTTGGTTTACAATTTAGCTAATTTAAATTTGGAGACTACATGTTATTTAAATATTTTTTAACTTGCATGTGTCATGTCAACATTAAAAACGTGACACATCTGATCCATTTGGGTTGTAAAAAGCGCCTCTTGGCGCAACCAGATTTCAATTTTGAAAATAGAGACCATGCCAAAAGAAGAACATCAAACTCTCAGTGCAAGTAATTTATGCTCCCTCCTTTCATATTCGTAGTCTGAATAGAGCCACAATGTAGCTTAAATATTGAATCCTGGGAATGAATCAAATTGGAGATACTTGGCAACTTGTGAGTATATTAGAAGGCTTGTTCAAAAGTTTTGATTTGGTACAAACATAGGCACAACTATGGACTACAATGATGTGAGGCAGTGCACAACATCGATAAATGTGTGACCATATAGGTTAGATGCACAGAGAGAGGGAATACGAGGTAAAATGCAAGGACTAGGGTTTTCCAAATCCAAGAATCATTATTAGAGTTGAATTGATACTTGACGCAACTACCTTCACCATATTGATTGATCTTCCCACCAAATTTTATGTTGATGTATTTGTAACTTCGGAAGATATTCTGATGTATATTATCATTGTATGTTGTTGTACCCCCGTTGGAGATGTTTTTTCCTCTTTGCGGGATGTCTTTATTGTGTCTATACCTTGAGGTGCAACCTTCGTTGTAAGCCGGGAAAATAGTCCCCAGTGTGACATCATGTAATGTGTATTTGGAGTCTCTCTAGGAGAAGTCAGCCATATCAGGGAAACAGGTCGGCCCAGTCATATAAAAGGTCACTCGCTTGATTAGTATAAATAGGGAGGGGCCCTCCCTCATTTATACACACCTCGTACTCACTCAAGTTTGCATGAGAGAGAGAGAGAGAGAGAAGGGAGGAGAGATAGATATTTATTAAATACTTCTTATTACTAGGATTGATCATCTTATGTCTCAATATTTGTGACTGTACTATTCTGAGGAAGTTTGCGGGGTTTTCTCCTTTATGATTTCCCCAGTGAAAATATTTGTGTCTTGTGTATCCGTTATATCTTATGCATCTAGTTGTACTTGTTATTATTTCAGACAAAGATACTAATTAAGCTAATAAGATCTAGAAAAACTAACATGGTATCAGAGCCTCTCTGAAAGAAGGCACTATGCAATTGCAGAAACTAGGGATTTCTAGTTCAAGGCGTTCTCTCCACAGACCATCAAGAAAAGAGGGTTAGACTAACTCACCTCATTAGGGAACATCTTTTGGTGGAATAAGTTTCATATTTGAAGAAGTTTCATTTTTTACCCTATCACTAGTGCAGGGAGAAACTAGGGCATCAAGTTTCAGAAGCTTCCCACCGCAGTCTTCCAAAAATGGCCTTGGTGAGCAACTCACCTCAAGGAGGCGCATCTTTCTGTCCAAACAAATTCCCAAACTCCAAGTTTGGGAAATTAGGGTTTCTCTAACAAGCCCTAGGCCAGCCAGTTCCAAAACCAGGTCGGACACCTCAAATCGGTAAGATATAAATATTTGTTATTTCCATTTGAGGTTCTCATTTGAAAAGATGACTCACCATACTCAACTTGAGGACAAGCTTGGAGGGGATGATAACTTTCGAGCATGGAAGAACATAATCTCCCTGATCCATGAAGAAAATGATTTGGATAAGTACATCACTAAGGAGGTTCCAGAACCAGAGGGAGATGAGGCTAAGGCTACTCATAAGAGAAGCATGGCTAAGGACAAGAGAATCATTGCAGATTCTATAAAAGATCACCTCATCCCCCATGTGTCTGCATTCAAGACACTGAAGGAAGTATATGATGCTTTGACAAAGATGTTCGAAGGAAAGAACATCAACCAGAAGACGACTTTGAGGAACTAGTTGAAGAATGTGAAGATACACAACTACGAGACTATACAATCTTACTTCACAAGGGTTGTTCAAATCAAAGAAAAAAATTGAAGCGGTTGAAGAGAAGGTCAAAGAAAAAGAAATTGTAATAACTACCTTGAATGGTCTCCCTAGATCATGGGACTCATTCATTCAAGGAATTTGTGCAAGAAGGAGGTTTATCCCTTTCAGCAGACTCCGAGAAGAAAGTGCACAAGAAGAATCCCAACTTGAAACAAGAGAAGAGAAGATGGGAGCAACTGAAGATCAAACTCTCACAGTTCACACCAGGAAGAACTTCAAGAAGGAGAAAAATGAGAACTTTCATCACAACAAGAAGAAGGACAAGAAACAAAAAAAGACCAAGAGAGATCCTTCAAATGTTCAATGATATACTTGTGATGAAAATGGACTCTTTGCAAGAGATTGTCCCATCAGGAAAAGGAGACACCATGCTCATGTTGTCGAAGATGATGAACCAACAAACAAAAGATTCAAAAGAGAAGGATGATTCAGATGAAGAGTATGTGCTAATCTCAGCACTTACTGGAACTATCTCACACGGAAGCAATGATTGGTTTGTGGATAGTGGAGCTTCTAAGCACATGACGGGATACAAGGAATCATTCGTTAATATGCCTGAACATGAGTCACCTCACAAGGTGAAACTTGGGGATGATTACCAATACCCCATAAAAGGGAGTGGAGAAGCTTCATACAAGATTGACTCCGGGAAATCCTTAAAGATGAAGGATGTGCTAGATGTTCCAGGATTGAAGAAGAATCTTCTCTCCATCTCTGCACTAGATGCACATGGAATTAGAGTTTCATTTGTCGGTGGCCAAGTTCTAATGTGGCCTAGAGGGAAGATAATAAATGATGCAACAGTGATTGAAGAAGAAGACGGAGGCTTGTACAAGATAAAGAGACAACCTAAACAAGCACTGGTTCATGAGTCAATTGAACCAAGCGAACTAACGCACAAAAGGCTTGCACATGTGCACTACAGAGCACTACCGATGGCAAGCAAAGCAAATTATGGACTGCTAGAGATCCAGGAAAAGCATGAAGGCATTTGCAAATGATGTGCATAAGGAAAGAATGCAAAGAAAACACTTCCCAATAGTGAGAGCAAGACCAAAGGAATAATGGAGATAGTACACTCGGATGTATGTGGACCCATGTCTTCTAGCTCATTAAGCGGGTATTTGTACTATGTTTCCTTTATAGATAATTTCTCATGTAAGACTTGGATATATTTCTTGAAAAGGAAAAATGAAGTTTTCAGTAAGTTCAAGGAATATAAATCCTTGGTCAAGAACCAAACCTATAGGAAGATCAAGACTCTACAGTCAGATAATGGCAGAGATTTCACCTCGAAAGAATTCAAGGAACTCTGCAGAGAGTCTGAGATGAAGAGGGAGTAGAGCACTCCATACAATCCTCAACATAATGGGGTTGCAGAACGAAAGAACCAAGCCATCATGGAAGTAGCACGAGCAATGTTGCATGACCAGGATATTCCTATGCACCTTTGGGTGGAGGAATCAAGTACAGCCGTGTATCTACAAAACCGTACTCCTCATCGAGTACTTGACAACAAGACCCTTGAAGAGGATTTTTCAAGAGAGAAACCAGAAGTCATCCATCTGCGAATATTTGGCTTCCCGGTGTACATACATATCCCAAAGGAGAAAAGGACCAAGCTCGATCCTTCTGGGAAGCAGGATATATTCGTAGGATATAGTGATACATCAAAGGCCTACCAAATATACTTCCCATAATTCAAGAATATCAACATCAGTCGAGATGTAACCTTTGATGAAGACTCGGCATACTTCAGATCCCAAAGGACACCTATTCAAGAGGTCGAGGAACCTGAAGATATGAGAGCCCGAGATATGAAAATTGGAGAAGCAGTTCCAGAAGACCATGAAGATCACGACATGGAAGAACCACAAGAGTTGGTAAAGAAAATCCTTGAGAAGGACTCCCACAAGACAAAACCAACATGGGCATGGGAGCTCATACAAGAAGCATAAAGGTGTGGCGCTCCAGAAGGAATACATAGAGAGAGAAAAGGGGAAAAGACCTATAATAGCTATGTTTCCTGGTTATGTGACATCATTGACAGAGAACCTTCCACCTATGAAGAGGATGCAGAAAAGAAAGAATGGAAGGATGTTATGATCGAGGAATATCAGTAGATCATGAAGAATGATGTCTGGGAGATAGTTTTGAGACAGGGAAAGAAGTCTGTCATAACTTCGAAGTGGATCTATAAGATCAAGCATGTTGCAGATGGAAGCATCGATAAATACAAGGCAAGGTTCGTAGCACAAGGCTTCTCACAGAAAAAAGGCATAGACTACGAAGAGACATTTGCACCCATGGCAAGGTACACTTCCATTAAGACCATACTTGCATTGGTAGCAATTATGAAATGGAAAATAAAACAAATGGATGTCAAGACATCTTTCTTGAATGGTGTAGTCAAGGAGAAAGTGTACGTGGAACAGTCACTGGGATTCGAGACACGTGATAGGAAGACCCATGTGTCCAAATTGGAGAAGGATTTGTATGGATTGAAACAAGCACCAAGGACATGGTACGGCAGGATGGATAGATTCTTGATGAGCCTAAGCTTTACCAAGAGTAAAGTGGATTCCAACCTTTACTTCAAGGTTGAAGACGGAAGACCAGTGATGCTCCTGCTATATGTCGATGACTTGTTTTTGACAAGTGAAGAGGAATTCATAAAAGATGCAAGGAGGAGACTTGCTACAGAGTTCGAGATGAAATACCTAGGTACGATGCACTACTCCTTAAGCATGGAGGTGTGGCAGAGTGCAGATGGGATCTTCCTTGGTTAAGGAAAGTATACAGTGGAGATTCTGAAGAGATTCAGAATGTTGGACTGCAAGGAAATAGCCACACCTATGGCATCCAACCTGAAGCTTCTGGGTGATGCCTCATCCGAGACGGTTGATGCCACGATGTATCGTCAGATGATTGGCTCATTGATGTACCTAACAAATACGAGGCCAAAAATATGCTTCGTGATGAACACCCTGATCCAGTTCCTAATGGATCCGAGACATGTTCACCTAATAGCTGCAAAGCATGTACTGAGGTACCTAAAAGGTACAGTGGATTATGGGCTCAAATATGATGCCACTCAGAAGATTAACCTACACGGTTATGTTGATTTAGATTGGGCAGGTAGCACTACTGACAGGAAGAGCACCTTAGGTTTTTGCTTCAGTTTGGGATCTTGCATGATCTCCTAGTTCAACAAGAAGCAATCATGAGTGGCATTGAGTACAGCCAAGGCAAAGTATGTTTCCACTTGCTCGACTAGTTGCAAGGCAGTGTGGCTATGAAAGCTATTGTATGACTTGTTTGATCTCTAGTTGGATGTGACTTGTATCTTCTGCGACAATCAGAGTTGCATGAAGCTGTCAAAAAACCTTGTTTTCCATGACAAGTCGAAGCACATCAAGATCAAGTTCCACTATATCAGGGATATGGTGCAGAGAGGAGTAGTGAAGCTCTAATACGTGGAAAATGACAAGCAAATTGTCGATGTGTTGACCAAGCCTCTAGCGAGAATTAAGTTTGATTACTTCAGAAAAATACTTGGTGTGATCCATAACGAGGCCCCTCGAAAGAGGGAGTGATGTGTTCTAGCGTAGCTAGAGAGGCAGGTTGTCTGAGTGTAAAATCTTGGTGAAGATCGTAGGTTGCTCAGACGTAATCAGTCTTGTAGGTTGTCCTTGGATGTAATAAGTCATGGCGAAGATCGCAAGTTAGCCTTGAAATATCAAATGCATAATATTTCACATGGGAAATTAGACAGGTTTTCCAAGCAGGAAAAATCTTGGTGAAGCAGGATGCTCGGACGTGATCAGTCATGTAGGTTGTCCTCGGATGTAATCAGTCCTGGCGAAGCTTGCAGGTTATCATTGGATGTAATCAGTCCTGAGACAAGTTATTCAAGTGTAAATATGAGCCTTGGCATGGTACGCAGGTTACTCGAATGTAATAAGTCTTGTGGCCAAGTGTAAAAAGGAGCCCTATCGTGGTACGTAGGTTACTCGGATGTAATACACCCCGAAGGTTGTCTGAATGGAAAAGATCTTGGACGCAGGTTTTTCAGATGTAATAAGTCATTGAGGTTGACCTAGAACGTAAAAGTCCTGGTGCAGCAAGTTGTTTGGTCGTAATCAGACCTTACATATATATCTATACATGTGTGTGTTCCCGTGTTGAGATGATTAGGTCATGAAGCAGGTGAGGTGCACCTAGGTGGTTCTCCTTTGCTGGTAGAATGCAGGTTGACCGTGGATGCTCTGTGTGCTCTGTTTTGTTTTGTGCAAGACAAAAGAGATGATTTGAATGCGACAAGATAAAGGTAGACAATGCAGGTTATTGTTGTGGAAATGTAAAGAAGGCCCTGGACAGTCCCTACGATATGGATTGCTTGAATATGTGATAAAGACATGGATGAGGACTAGGCCTACACCCAGCATGAAAAAGGGTTGGCTCTGTAGAAACTTCTGATGACAGATAGTACCATTTGATGATCGATAAGAAGATGATGATGGAAGCAGCTATGATGATGACTCTATGACTCTATGATGGTGACTCTGCGATGAAGACTTGACTAGATGTGTTGATGATTGTGAAAGAGAGAGAATACCTTCCTAATTAAGAGGGAGTGTTGTTGTATTTGTAACTTCGAAAGATACTATGATGTATATTATCACTGTATGTTGTTGTACCCCCATTGGAGATATGTTTTCCTCCTTGTTGGATGTCTTTATTGTGTCTAGACCTTGAGGTACAACCTCCGTTGTAAGTCGGGGCAATAGTTCCCAGTGTGACATCATGTAATGTGTATTTGGAGTCTCTCTAGGAGAAGTCGATGTTCTTAGGGAATCAGGTTGGCCCAATCATGTAAAAGGTCAGTCACTTGATTAGTATAAATAGGGAGGCGCCATCACTCATTTATACACACCTCACACTCACTCAAGTTCGCATGAGAGAGAAAAAGAGACAAGGGAGGAGAGATAGATAGTTGTTGAATACTTCTTATTACTGGGGTTGATCATTTTATGACATAGTGTTTGTGATTGTACTATTCTGAGGAAGTTTGTGTGGTTTTATTCTTAATGGTTTCCTTAGTGAAAATATTTGTGTCCTGTGTATCTGTTATATCTTATGCATCTAGTTGTACTTGTTATTCTTTCAGACAAAGATCCTAATTAAGCTAATAAGATCTAGAAAAACTAACAGTTTACATCGTCAAATTCAAGGTTTATGCATTGAAGTTCTCTTTTGCAAACAAGGAAGTGGAAGAAGATAATTTTGTAATTGTTCTTGTTATTACCACAATCAGAAGAATGTTGAGAACTACTTCTTTAAGCTCATTCCTTCACTGAATTTCTATGACCTGCAAGTTTCTCAATTTTTTTCTTAGGCGACAAGCTTCATCATAACAAGACAGACAAAACCTCAGCACAAAAGGTCAAATGTCAGTGATTGTGTATGCAAAAGATAATGGCGAATGGATTCAAAACACAAGCATAATGTTCGAGAAAGGAAAGAATACAAGTCCTCTCCTTGGTGGGATTTGAACCTCCGATGATCTGTTCACTACAAGGAGAACACCTTCTAGTGGAGATTGTAGTGGAACCCCCCAAAAAAACACGTCCCTTCTCTGTTTATAGCGAAGGTTTCTAGCGGAGGCAGGTGGAAGGAGGTTTTACCAAATGTTTTTATCGACGTGCCTAAACAATTGTGGAACATCGATACTTCACATGGTTTAGTCACAACAATGATCTTTCTTGGTAATGGTACATTGGTGCTCCTCAATGGTTAAGAGCATCGATGCTCCATGGCCCATGTGCACCGATGTGCTTTTAGTCAAAAAATAATGAATGTTCCACTTTTGTAATGGTGCATCAGTGCCCCTCTTTAATTAAGTTGCACCGGTGTTGGTGCTCCTCATTGGCGAAGGTGCACTGATTTCAGTGTTCCTCTTTGGTGAAGGCACACTGGTGCTCCATCACACATGCACACTAGTATTGCTTTGGGAAAAAAAACATCGTTGCTCCACTTTTGAAACGACACATCAATTCTTTCCTTTAGTGAAGGTGCACCGATGTTGGTGCTCCTCTTTGGTGTGGACGTGTTGATGCTCCTTTTCTGTTGTGAGCATTTCGGTGATTCTGATCAACAAAAGCACTAAACAATAATTTTTTTAACTTATCAAACAAAACAAGAATTTTTTAACTTTTGAAAGCAGCGAGAAAAATGTCTTAAAAAAAGGGGAAAAGGATTATTTGTTTAATTTCTTTATGTCAAATGGTTCTACCAAAGAGGAGAAACAAGAGTTGGTAGAATATTGCAACTTCGACTAATTTTTCCCTCTTCATTGTTTGACTTATTTCCATTATCCACTATATTATATTGGTTTGCATTTCTCACTATTGTTCATAATTTCTTATTTGGCTTTGTTGTTTGTTTGTTTTTTGCTTGTTAATGGTGGATTTCTTTTAGTGTTTTGCATATGGGTCTTCTCTGCTTATATGAAAAAAAAAACATAAATTTTTAAATTTTTGAAAGAAGCAAGAAAAACATCTTAAAAAGAGGGGGGAAAGAGAAATCGTTTCATTTCTTCGTTTCACATGGTTTTACAAGAAAGAAGTAGAAGAAAGGTATTGCAACCAATAAACCATTTTTTCCCTCTTCATTGTTTTACTTATTCTCATTAGCTATCTTATTTCTATTGTTATTTATTTTTCACTATTGTTCTTAATTTCTTATTTGGTTCTGTTGGTTTGAGATTTTTTCCTCTGTTTTGCAAGTTAACAATGGAATTATCTTATAATTTTTCTCAAAATATATGGCTAGCAAATGGGGGCAAGTTTAGCAAAGAAAATGTTACATTTTTGTGCAGCATGGATGCATATCCATAGGGGTTTTGCACCTCTTTTTATTTGTAGGTTAACAAGGTTTATGTATGCATGGAAAACTATTTTATGTTATCATCCTATTTTTCGCGATGCTTCTATTTTGTGTGAGCGCATTGATGTTTCTGTTTGGTGAAGATGCATCGGTGCTACCCTTTGGTTGAGACGCATCGACAACTGTGCTCCTCTTTGAGAAAGGTGCACCAATGTCAGTGCTCCTTTTTGGTGAAGGCACATCGATGCTCATTTTTGGTATAAGTGCAACGGTGGTCATGTTTTAAGGTGTGGAAACGCTATTGCTCTCTGGTCTGATAGTGGTTTGGAAATCTCTCATCATACATTTTTCAAATAACAATTGAGTGATTGTGTAAGTACAAGAGGTCCACTCATTCATTAAGTGGTAAATTGAGTGGTTTGACCTCACCATGGTTTAGTATAGGTAGTTTTTTCGCCATTACTATAAATTGTAATGCTTAATATTTCAATATTAATTATTGTACATTTTCGTAATATTATTTTTATGTTTAATAATAATGTCTTATTTCATATGCATTTAACAATAATTTTGTATTTCAAACAATCAAAATTTTAATTTCTGGTTAATGTTCGGTAAGTATTTCATTTCTAAATTGTAAAGAAGTGGTTCATTTATAAACAAGGGTAAGAATTAATACTTGGAATATCCAAAATCAAAGTTATTATATTTTCATAATATTATTTTTATGTTTAATAATAATGGCTTATTTCATATGCATTTAACTATAATTTTTTATTTCAAACAATCATAATTTTAATGTGTTTAATATTCGGTAAGCATTTCATTTCTAAATTGTAAATAAGTGATTCATTTATAAACAAAGGTAAGAATTAATACTTGGAATATTCAAAATCCGAAAGTTATTATATCACTACATTTTAGTAATCATGTATTTATTAAATCACCTCCCTTTATTTACACGTTCACAAAGTTTGTGTACACGACATATTGTTTTTTGTCATCGATGCTCCTCTTCGGTATGGGCGCAATGATGCTCGTTGTTGGTTAAGGTGCATCGATACTCAAATTTGGTATAGGTGCACCAATACTTATTTACTATTGGAGCACTAGTGCTCCATGACTATAAATTGTAATCCTTAACATTTCAATATTTATTATTCTACATTTTCATAATTTATTGTTACGTTTATTGATAATGTCTTGTTTCATATGCGTTTAACTATAAATTTTATTTCAAACAATCAAAATTATATTTGTTGTTTAAAATTCGACAAGATTTCATTTTAAAATTGTAAAATATAAGAAATTCATGAATAAACAAGGGTGAGAAGTGATACTGGGAATATTCAAAATAAAAGTTATTATATCACTTCATAATAATCATGTATTTATTAAATCACATCCCTTTATTTTACACATTCACAAGGATTTTGTACATGACAAATTTTTTTTTGGCATCGATGCTCCTCTTTGGTATGGGAACACCAATACTCATTGTTGGTTAAGGTGCACCAATGCTCATCTTTGGTATAAGTGCACTAGTGCTTCTTATTGTAAGTGCACCAATGCTCCATGACCCATGTGTACCAATGTGCTTTTGGCCAAAAAAAACATCGGTGCTCCTCTTTGGTGAAGGCGCACTAGTTTCGATGCCCCTCCTTGGTTGAGGCGCACTAATGTTGGTGCTCCTCTTTCATGAAGTTGCACCGATGTCAATGCTCCACTTTAGTGAAGGTGCATCGATGTCAGTGCTCCTCTTTGGTGAAGGCACATTGATGTCGATACTTCTCTTTAGTATAAACACACCAGTGCTTATTTACTAAAGACATATCAAACCTCCACTAGAAACCTCTACTAAAATCTCTGAGACCTCCAACAAAAAGCATTTGCTAAAAACCTTCGTTAGCGCCTACACTAAAACCTCCATTACCAATTACGAAGGTTGTAGTGGAAGTTTTTTTGACAAGGTTGTAGCGAAGGTTGTAACACTAAAAACATCTACTAAAACTTCCACTAGAATTTTTTCTCCTTGTAGTGGTTGCAAAAGGTCTAACACTCCCTATGTAGGTCATAAATGAAGAAGAAAAAACAAGTGAGTAGTCTTCTACACCTTGGCCCCCTCCATGAGTTGTCATTTCACATCGGAAACACTTGGAGTACCATGCACAGTATTTACATAGTCTACAAAGTTGCATCCAATTCTACGCCCACGCGATGTGCAGAGATAACTACTTCACATACAGAGTCGAAGGTTTATGGTGAGGCACCAAGTAGGATTCTCTCCCTCGAATAACATAAGCTCATTAAATTAGTAAAAGACATGGTGGATGTTGGCCTTGCCAAATGCATATACCAAATTCCCTATGTATGAAGAAATACATACATAGGTGAAATAGGTAGATCCTTTAGAATAAGAATCAAAGAGCATTCTACAAACATTAACAGGATTAAAAGCTCAACATTTGCAAAACATTCCCATAAGACAAAACATGGCATCAATATCAAGGGTACAAAAACCCTTGCATAGATTAATAACTAACCTAAACGAAAAATCAATGAGGCCATTGAAATTGAGAAGAAGGCCACCAACCTCAATCAAGATGATGCATTAAAAATTATTTGTAGTTAATTTCCAGTAAATTGGCAATGTCCTTCAGTATCCTATTAATTAGTGAGCTTATATTGGCATGTATTTGGTCTTAAGAATGGGTTGACTCACTATATTCAAATAATAACCATTAAATGAGTTGTATTTATATGAAGGATGTTAGTAATCTAATCTTTGACATTCACTTATCAAAGTCCTAAAAAAGAATCACAAGTGATTGGTTAAAAATGTCAATTGTAAAATCTCCATCTTGACCAATGTTTCCAACCATTTCTATCACCAAGGGTTATCTTGATTGATAGATAGATGCTCATGTGCAAAAGGTCATAAGGTCTCAAGATCAATTTTCATTAGGTCCGTCCAAGAGGTGTTGTGCAAGGAAAAATAAGAAAAAATGAAATTTGAAAGCACAAGAGCATATTATGTATTAGGAAAGTGAGGACCCTTATACCCCATACATAGTGAGGACCCACAGATGATCCGGATTTATGCAGGAACGCAACAGAATACACAAATAACCATAGAAACAAATATGCATCGAAAATAACACTTCATTTCATTAATCAATAACTGAAACTTGTTTACATACAGAATGGAAATAAACTAGCTAGAGTGCTGGTAGCTTATCTCTGAGAAGAGATGTGGCGACTACATGCCTCTAAACTCTGTGTTACAATGAGGCTCGAAGAACTATATATTATTGAAAAACAATGGAAACCCTACACATCCAAAAACCTAACCCTAGGAGATGAAACGCCTTAATGTGGGCCCCATTGGGTAACTTGGTACATCAATTTCTCGGGGTCGTAACTTTAGCATACTACCTCCGTTTGACGCGCATGACACATCGTTAGAAAGATCTGTTTAAGGACTACATCCATAAACAGCAAATATCGAGTCTGAAACAAACTCATATATGCTTGACCATTCGATGCCAAAAAAACGTCGTTTAGGGCCTCAAAACGGCTTCGAAAGTTTAGGACCCAAAAACTACCAAAAATAGTAAATTGTGCTACAATTAAGGAAACTGGAAAACTGAAAGAAATAGTGGTGGGGGTCCAAGATGAATAGGTGGGTGGCCACCAATATCCTCCTGAATCAACAGACCCCATAGTGAGGGACCCACTTCCTTTGTATTTTCATTTCATAATTGAAAAGAAAATAGAAAGAGCATACACCTCACCTCTTAGTTAGGTTAACTAGGTTTTTCCTAATTGGATTTTCCCAAGATACATCTTGTATTCATTGTGTGGACATTATGTTATTTACTTAGCTTCTTTCATTTCACTTCCAGTTATTTCCACGTTGCATGCATTAAGCTAGTTACAATTAAATCTAAATCTAAAGTAAACCACTACTTAACAAGAGATTTCAGAATATTTTAAGATATGTTGTGACAAGTTGTTACAGTGGATAACCACAATAGTTTACAGATCATGTACACACTCATACATGTTACTTTACATGGTTGCACTGACTATGCTCTCCATTTGTCTTTAGAAAGTTGAGTCATTTGGTGCTTGGCCATTGTTAGAGAGAGGACACATCAGTTGGGGGAAGTCTAATGAGAGTGTTTTGCCTCATGGCTCACTTTTCATCTATTTTGTCACATGGACTTCGAGGGTGCATGGGTTGCATTAAAAATAGCTCTTATAGACATTTGCATGTGAGTTGCTATGCATTTCTATTTTAGAGTCAATGATGAAAGTGTGATTGGTTGTTACAATTCTTAGTTGATTGTTCAACTTTTAAGTGGTCTCTGTGTTTGGTGCATCAATGGGAGAAAATCTCATGAGGGTGTTTTGCTTCGTAACCCACTTTTCGTCTATTTTGTCACATGGCCATGGAGGATGTGCTTGTTGCATAGAAATATGTCTTAAGAGATTTTGGCAAGCAAGTTGCCGTGTAATTTTTGTTTTTGAAGTTAAGATAGAAAGAGTGATTAGTTGCTACAATTCTCCCCTTTTTTCAGGTTTTCGATGATCCATGTAATTCTCGATCTACATTCCCACTCGCAATTTTGAGAGGTTTTTAACTTTAAGCTACCTAGCTCTGAAAATTTAACATAGAATCTTCTAGGATCCATGTATGTATAGGGATGATCACTATGAGAGGGAACTATTGAATTATTTCAATGGGTGTGGTTCCCTAGCATTGATTTAAGTTGATTTTTGCCTGAGATAATGCTTGGACTTGTGAGGGGAGTGTGGACAAGATGCTTGTGACACTCCAATGATTGGAACGTTGTTTATGTCTAAGAGAAGCAATATGCACCTATGATAGGTCAAGGATCTAATTTTCTTGTTTGAAGCATGTTCTAAGAGTTGCATCGAAAGGACTAGCCTCAATCTCAAAGAGTGTGTTCAGTTAGCTTCCAACTTTACACCTTGGAAGCGAATACGACAAATACTGCTGGAGGTTGATCTTTGGTGGTTTGTGGAAGCTAAGTTTACAACACCTATTGATCCTAGACAATTGCCAAACACAACAAGAAATCAACCAAATCAAAGAGAAACATCCTTGATTCTAAGAAGGATCGGATAATCCATCACATCATGGAGAAGACGTCATTGAGGGATATGTAAGAGGCATTGATCACTCTGTATCACAATGTGAATATTTTCTTGATGCTTCTAAGAAACAATGTGAATATTTTCTCAATGCAACCTAGCTCAATTTAGTGAATTGCATACATCCTAGTAGTTAAGGCACAGATATCAAGGAGGATGCATGCTTGCATGCCTCAAATCATCTCTAATTGAGGCATTGTTATGAATGTATGCCTAGATTCATTGTACCTACTCTTCTTCTCAATCTATAAAAGAGAAGGCAAAGGTCTAGATTTAATTATTCAGTTTTCAGTGCAGCAATTAACAGTTTGTTAGTTTCCTATGACAAATTTCCAATTTCAAAATTAATGAAAAGTAGTAACAAGATTTAATATCAATTTATTATATTTCTATTATATACTTTCTACAAGTGTTTATAGACTTTAGCATTAATTACAAACTGCAGTTTTTAGTAGACTTAAGTTTTTCATTGTTTAATTTCCTATAGGATTTCTGTTAGAGTGCAGAATCTATTTACCATGGTTAAAAAAAATTAACATGGTATCTGAACCCAGTTTTGAAACTTTCCAAATTCTGTGTATGGAGAATAAAGTTGTAGAGGTTTTTAGTGGGCATTATGTCCAAGCTTCAGTAATCGATGCAAATTTGTGTCAATGATCAACACATGGACCTGTAAAGGGTTGTAGGGTGTGAAACCCTAGTCGATCCAGTGAGTGGAGACTAAAGCTCGTTCAACAAAGGTATAGTAATGGTCGTTTCCAATGTGTGAGAGAGTAACTTTTTGGAGGGAGCCTCCAAATTTGTGTCATGGAAGTTGAGATCATAGAACCTCCTAGAAATGGAAAACTTATGGTACCTTTTGGAGAATGTGGTTGTCACCTACAAATCCCAAAGCACTAGTAGAACACAAGACGAAGACAATGGCAACAAAGCGAATCATGTTGGATTTGGTGAAAGATCGCTTAATCCCTCATATCATCATGAAGAAGATTTACCAAAGAGATGTATGATGCCTTGGGAACCTTGTACCAAAGTGGGAATGTATCTAGGGAGATGCCCTCAAAGAACAAGCTCAATGTTACCTGCATGAGCAAGAAGGATACAATGACAAGCTATTTCATGAAGATAGCAAAGTTGAGAAATCATATTATTGCAATTGGGGACACATTTGAGGATAATGAGCTAGCTTGGATGTCTCTAAATGGCTTAGTCCATTGTGGCACAACTTTGTCCAATTTATTTATGTTCAAGAGAATTTACTTGAATTCAAGCGGTTGTGGGATGCCTTAATTAGAGAGGAGATGAGACTACAATAATTTCAACCAATTATAAGGGCATGGATAATGTACCAGGCGTAGCCCTCATCAAGGATGTGGAGAGAGGAGGTAGGAAAGGAGGACTTGGGAGGGTCCAAAAAAGCAAGGAAAAGTCAATATCATGTAAAGAGAAGAAAGACTTGAGTCACATCCAACACTTCAAGTGCAACAAGCATGGTCACTATGCTTCTCAATGTCTTGAGAAGAAGAAGGTAAAGGGAAGCAACAACAACAACAGGAGTTTGCAAGAAATGCAAAAGCTTCATGTGTGAACGAGTGGATTGTTGGGCTTGATACTACCTTCGCTATGGTGTCATGTCTTTCCATAAGCACAATTTCAGGTGATGAATGGATGTGGGGAAAGGAGGTAGGAAAGGAGGACTTGGGAAGGTCTAAAAGATCAAGTAGGAAGGGTCAAATCCTTCATGTCAAAAAGAGAAAGACTTAAATCATATCCAGTACGACAAGCATGGTCACTATGCTTCTTCATGCCCTCTGAGGAAGAAGGGAAAGGGAAAGCAACAATGGAAACAAGAGTTTGCAAGAGAAGTGCAAAAGCTTCAAGTGTGAACGAGTGGATTGTCGAGCTTGATACTATCTTCACCATGGTGTCGCGTATTTCCACAAGCACAATTCCAAGGGATGAATGGCATGTGGATTGACTTATGACAGAAAGATCTTCAACAAGTTGCAAGAGCAAGAGGGATGACTGCATTTGAAGTTGGCAGATGATGCCATGTATCTTGTGAAGGGATTAAATTTCATGTCTTTCCAAAATCCTGCAGTTTCTTGCAGTGACAAATTTATTGTGTTTGGTTGAGTTTAATGGTTAAAAAATCACCATTAGAAACTGTAGCCATGGATTTGGTCAACCTATAGCCAAAGAAGTGTGAGAAGGTGACATTTATAGGCTACTCATAGATCCGATTGAGCATGTATGGAAGGAAGACATGATGGAGGAGTGTGCCTCTAGCCTCTGTTGTTATAAATATAACTTCAGAAGATATTTTATTGTATATTATCATTGTATATTGGTGTACCCAAATCGGAGATATTTTCCCTCCAATCGGGATGTCATTATTATGATTGGTCATTGAGGTAAACCCTCTGTTGTAAGTCAAGGCAATAGTCCCTAAGATAAATAAAGTAAAATGTATTGTTTAGTCTTCCTAGGTAGGTTGGCCCCAAAGAGATAACCTGGCTGATCTAGTTAGTTAAGTAAGTCACACAACTGAAAAATATAAATAGGGAGACACCCTCCCTATTTGGACACACACTCACTTGCTCTCAAGTGTGCATTAGGAGAGAGAGGACAAGTTCGCTAGAGGAGAAAGAAAGAGAGTTGCATAAGACTTCTTATTCTTAGGCTTTTTCCATCTTGTGATAGTGTATTAGTGATGGAACTATTTTGAGGAAGTTTGCGAGGTTCTCCTTTATGGTTTCCCCAAGGAAAATCTTTGTGTCTTGTGTATCTTGTGTATATTGTTGTGCTTGTTATTCATTCATATAAATATCCTAATCAAATTGAATTAAAGTAGAAAAACTAACATGGTATCAGCACTACTCTGAAAAAAGGCACTGTGCAGCTGCAGAAACTAGGGCTTCCTAATTCAAGGTCTTCTCTCCACGGATCATCAAGAAAAGAGGGTAGGCTAACTTGCCCTATGAGGGCGCATCTTTTGAGGAAGTAAAATCAAATTTGGAGAATTTTCATTTTTGACCCAAACACTAGCGCCGGGAGAAAACTAGGGCATCAAGCTTTTGGGGTTTTCCTCCATCAATCCAAAAAAAGGAGTAAATTAAGCAACTCGCCCTAGAAGGGCACATCTTTCTGTGGATTCATAATTCAGTTCCAAAAATCTTCATTTTTGGCCCCGGCTCTTTTGTTGAGGGAAACCAAGGCATCAAGGTTTTGGAGTTTCCCTCCACTGAATTGGGAAAAGGACCTCACTGAGTAACTCACATCAAGGAAGCGCATCTTTCTATCTAGACATAATTCCAAGATTCCAAGTTTGGAAAAATAGGGTTTCTCTATGGAACCCTAGATCAACCAGCTCTAGAACTAGGTTGGGCATCTCAAATTGGTAAGATCTAAATATGTGTTATTTCCATTTGAGGTTCACATTTCAAAATGACTCATCACACCAAGCTTGATGATAAGCTTGGGGAAGATGACAACTTCCGGGCATGGAAGTATAGGATTTACCTGAACCTAAGAAAATGATTTGGACAAGTATATCAGTGGGGAAGTTCCAACTCAAGAGAGAGATGAAGCTAAGGCTATGCATAAGAAGAACTTGGTCAAGGCCAAGAGAATCATTGCAGATTCTATTAAGGATCATTTCATCCCTCATGTGTCATCCTTGAAGACACCTAAGGAAGTGTCTGATACTTCGACGAAGTTGTTCGAAGAAAATAACATCAATCAAAAGATGACATTAAGGAACCAACTAAAGAATGTGAAGATACAAAATTCGGAGACCATGCAATCCTACTTCACGAGGGTTGTTCAAATCAAGGAACAACTCAAAGCAGTCGAAGAGAAGGTAGAAGAATGAGAGATTGTTATGACCACCTTGAATGGTCTCCCAAGATCACGGGATTCATTCATTCAAGGAATATGTGCCAGAAAGAAGTTGATCACTTTCAACAAAGTTTGGGAAGAATGCACACAAGAAGAAGCTCAGCTCAGAACAAGAGAATAAGAGATGGGAGCAACTGAAGATCAAGCACTCATAGTTCACACTAGAAGAAATCACAGAAAGAAGGAGGACCATCATCACAACAAGAGCAAGGACCATCATCACAAAAGACAAAAGAAACCTAGAAAAGATCTATCCAGTATTAGATATTACATATGTGATGAGAAGGGACACTACTCCAGAGACTATCCCAGAAACAAAGGCTCTTCCAACAAGAAGTCGAACAAGAAAAGACATCATGCTCACACTGTTGAAGATGATGAACCAACAACGAAAAAGAATCAAAAAAGAAAAACTAAAGGATTCAACCCATGACAAAAGAAGAACATCTTATCCATCTTAGTATTTGGATAAGAAGGGATGCAGTTGTGAATGAAGAAGTGACACTCATATTCAAAATCAATATACAGTCCCATGTGATATATGGTATAGAAGACTTGCTCAAGCATGGGCGAAACAGAAACAGGGCCTTGGAATCATATGATGAAGTAGAGCACACTGTTAAAGACTCCAGTAATTCCTGCAAGAAGACAAGGATCAAGAGGGAGTCCACCAACCAAACAAAAAAGGTAAGTGCTTAAATTGTCATTTCCTATATACTTAAATGATATTGTTTAGTTGAGCACATGTTTATATTCAGTTGATGTATTACGCATGATTGAGTGTCTGCATTTATGAACAATATACTACTAACTTGCATGTGATGGGTAAGTAGCCTATGGTGTTGTACAACATTCCATTGCTACTTATCTAGAATGAAACCTCTTTGCTGACATATTGGGAGTATTGCACACTCGTAATAATGTTCTGGTTGAGATGGAAGGCATCTAAAAAGTTGTCGTATGTAGACAGGATATGGACAAATGTTACACGGGCTAAGATAGTTACATGACTGTGTGACATATACATAAGAATTTGTTGTTATTAAAAACATGTTTTGGAAATTATGAAATGTTTCTAATCATGCAACTAAATTTGACTTGTTCAAAAGATAGTACACAATTACCCACAAGAAAACAAGGATGAGACTTGTTCCAAAGAACAAGTGATGGCGATTCAGCTAGAAGATTCACTCCAACAACGTACATGAAGAGGAACCTGAAGGTCCCAAACACAAAGACACCATAATGGAAGAAAGAGCTTCAAAAGAATCATGATATGACCAAGCCACAGAGAGCAGTAGATCCACCTCTAGAGATTAAGGCCATCTTGGGCACAAAAGATCATCCAAGATGAAGAAAAGTATGACGAGACTTCCAAAGAGAGTAAGATGCCTCGGACACACTCCAGTTATGTGGCACTGTTGTGTGACGTCATTGATACAGAACCTTCCAACTACGAAGAAGCAACAAAGAAGAAAAAATGGAAGGATGCCATGATCAAGTACCACCAGTTAATCATGGAGAATGATGTCCAGAATGCGGTTTCAAGACCTCCGTAGTATTCTTCATGTGGATTTACAAGATCATGCATGCAACAGATGGCAGCATCAAGAATTACAAAGCAAGGTTCATGGTTTCTCTCAGACAGAGGGAGTAGATCATAGCGAGACATACTCCATTAACCAGACCATTCTTATATATAATATTTTTAATTAAGTATACAACGATATATATAGCATTTGTATATAGTTAAACATATACAGTATTTTTAACGATATATTAAATATCAACCATTAAATTTTAAACTTAAAAAAAAATCATTTTTAAACATATTTTTTATAAGCAAAATTACTCTTAAAAAAACAAAAAGATAATGCCCATAATATAAGAGAGAAAACTCTTAGTTATTAATAGTTATTAATTATTATAAGAAGAAAGTAAATAATATTTACCACTATTTACATTGAAATTAATTACTTATTGTTTAAATTGTGTTGGGGCTAACTTTGACTCCTTATGAGCAAGGATGTAAGTGGTTTTGGGCACATGGTTTAGGTAACCAAAAAATCTAGTGTTGTTATTATATTTGCATATTTATTTTCTTTGACCTATTTTTATTCCTATTAAATTGAATTACAAAGTATGAAATTGAAAGTATTTATTTTATAGTGTTTTAATAATTAAAATGTGGCTTTTTAAAACTAATTTTCAAAATTATCATGTATCCATATTACACATAGATCGAATATTCAACGAATTCGAATTTGTTCGAAATTTCCGTACACAATAGGCCAATACAACCGAATTATGCTACTATGGACCATACACGCTTCTCCAATGAAGTAGAAGTGGATATCAAATAGAGAACCAGATGTGCGCAGAAGGCTTCGTACGAGCTCTGAAGGCACCCATGGGGTAGCACATACAGTTACATAAGAAGTGTGAAGATCACCTAGAGTGATGGAGATTTCAACCTTTCCTACAAGGTTGAAGATGGAAGCCTACAGAGGACGACAAGCTCATAAATAGGCGCAAGAATAACTTTTAACAAAGTTCAAGATAAAGGATCTTGGTACCCAACGACCTTGAGAGATGACATAGATGGATACATAGAAGATCAGTAGAAGAGGAGACTACATGTCACTCAAGTATAGAATGTTCTGATACATAGAGTACAAAATGCAGAGGGAGGATGGTGCTCCGCTTCAGAGGAAGTGACTACAGAAGATCTCAAAGTTCGAGAATCTTGACATACTACGATAGGATGGTTAGCTTCTTGATGAGCTTAGACTTTACCAAGAGTAAAGTGGATTCCAACCTTTACTTCAAGGTTGAAGGCAAAAGACTGGTGATACTCCTGCTATATCTTAACGACTTGTTTCTGATAGGAGAAAACAAACTCATTACAGATGCAAAGAGGAGACTTGTCGCTAAGTTCGAAATGAAAGACCTACGGATGATGCACTACTTCTTAGGCATGGAAGTGTGGCAGAGTGCGGATGGTATCCTCCCTTGTCAAGGAAAGTATGCCGTGGAGATTCTAAAGAGATTCAAAACGTTTGACTGCAAGGCGATGGCCACACCTATGGCATCGAACTTGAAGTTGTCATGTGATGCTTCATCAGAGACAATTGATGCCACGATGTATCGTCAAATGATTGGTTCATTGATGTACCTGACGAACACGAGACCAGACATATGCTTTGTTGTGAACACCCTGAGTCAGTTCCTGACGAATCCAAGACATGTTCACCTGATTGTTGCAAAGCATGTATTGAAGTACATGAAGGGTATAGTTGACTATGGGCTCAAGTTTGACGCAAATCACAAGATTAACCTGCACGGTTATGTTGATTTGGACTGGAAAGGCAGCAGCACTTATAGAAAGAGCACTTTGAGATGTTACTTCAATTTGGGATCTGGTATGATCTCCCGGTTTAGCAGGAAGCAATCATGCATGGCACTGAGTACAACCAAGCAAAGTATGTTGTAGTTTGTTCGACTAGTTGTGAGGCAGTATGGCTTCGAAAGCTACTACCTAATTTGTTTGCTCTCGAGTTAAATGCGACTTGCATCTTTTGAGACAACCAGAGCTGCGTGAAGTTGTCGGAGAACCCGGTGTTCCATGACAAGTCGAAGCACATTGAGATCAAGTATCACTATATCCGGGATATGGTGCAGAGAGGAGCAGTAAAGCTCCAGTACATAGCGACGGAGGAGCAAACAATCGATGTGTTGACCAAGTCGTTAGCCAAAGTGAAGTTCGAGTACTTCAGAGAGAGACTTGGTGTCATCCAAATCGAGGTCCCTAGAAAGAAGGAATGATGAGCTCTCCCGTGGTGGTAGACGCAGGCTGTCCCTGGACGTAATCAAGCTTAGTGTGCTCCCATGCTAGAGATGACAAGAGACCGGAAGACGCAAATGCACTAGAGCGATATCTCACATGGTAGGAGATGCAGGTTGTCCCTGAACATAATCAGTCCTAGCATAGGAGGCAGGTTGTCCCTGGACGTAACAAGTCCTTACATGCTCCCATGTTGGAGATGGTTCTCACATGGTGGTAGACGCAGGTTGTCCTTGGATGTAATCAGTCCTGGCATAGAACGCAGGTTGTCCCTGGACGTAATCAGTCTTGGCGTAGAACACAGGTTGTCCCTGGACATAATCAATCCTAGCATGCTCCCATGTTAGAGACGATGAGATGTCCACCGTCACAAGCAGGGAAAACTTTAGGGCTGAAATTTCGCCAATTGGCTAATTTTTTGGTTTTTTCAAAAAAATAAATTCGCTTTGGTCATTTTTAGTCTCTAATATCTCCTATATTTATATAAAATATGATTTTTTATCATAATATTTGCCAAATATTACAAGTTTCAGTGTAAATTGTATGTTTCATATTTAATATTCGCCTACCTATATATATATATATATATGTTTTTTTCAATCCAAAATTATCGCCTAGAATACTATACTTACGTATACTATTATAATCCTTAAAAAATATCCTAGTCACAAGACACTTTGTGTGTGCCTAGGCAATTCTCGCATAGTGGTAGACACAGGTTGTCCTCGAGACTAATGAGTCTTAGTGTGTTAATATGATGGTAGAACGTGGGCTAACCATGGAGAGACGTAATGCACTTGGTGTGCTCCTAGTCGATTCTCACAGTGGTAGACACAGGTTGTCATTGAGACGTGATGAGTCCTAGCGTGCTCCTATGCTGGTAGAACACAGGTGGTCTACTGGACATGTGGTGTGCATCTGTGTTTTACTCCGTGTGCAATGATGAGATGATCCAGATGCAACAAGACAACAGTAGGAGACGCAAGTGATTACAAGCAATGTAATGTATGGTCATGGGTTGTACCTACGCGATGGCTTGCTCATGGATATGATGAAGACCTAAATGAGGACTAGGCCTACAACCAACATGAAACAGGGTTGGCTCTGTAGAAACTTCCTATGATGGATAGATCTAACGGATGTCACTAATCAATGATCGACAAGAAGAGGACTACAGCAGCAGCGACAATGATGATCCAACAATGATGACTTGACCAAAAGAGTTGATGATTGTGACGAGAGAATACCTTCCTAGTTAAGAGGGAGTGTTGTTGTAAATGTAACTTTGAAGATATTATGTTGTATATTATCATTGTATATTGTTGTACCCCCATCGGAGATATTTTCCCTCTGGGCAGGATGACATTATTATGATTGGTCATTAAGGTAAACCCTATGTCGTAAGTCAGGGCAATAGTATCCAAGATAAATAAAGTAAAATGTACTTTTGAGTCGTCCTAGGTAGGTCGACCCCAAAGAGATAACTTGGCCAACCTAGTTAGTTAAGTAAGTCACACAACTGAAGAATATAAATAAGGAGGCACCCTCCCTATTTGGACACACACTCACTCACTATCAAGTGTGCATTAGAAGAGAGAGGACAAGTTCGCCAGAGGAGAAACAGAGAGAGCTGCAAAAGACTTCTTATTCTTGGGTTTTTTTTCCATCTTGTGATATTGTATTAGTGACAGAACTATTATGAGGAAGTTTGCGGGGTTTTCTCCTTTATGGTTTCCCCGAGGAAAATCTTTGTGTCTCATGTATCTTGTGTATCTTGTTATTATTTCATATAAAGATCCTAACCAATTTGAATTAAAGTAGAAAAACTAACAACCTCAAGGAGACAATTACAGAACCACCTAAGGAACCAATAGTTGATTTCTTTATTAAAGTTTATGGGAGAATGGATTATAGTTTTTGAATGATTATCTCAACAAGAGAGAGTTTATCTTGATGAGATTCTTTCTCCATCTATCAAAGGATTCAACAAAAAAGAGGGAGTTGCCCTAGATGAGGTGATGCATGCAACACCAATCTTGCATTTCAAAATCTATGAGTTTGCACACATGTTGGAATTTCTTGAGTTTAATGCAGATTTCATTTTGTTATTTTACAAATCTAACACACTTGCCCTAGCCTTATATACCGATGAGTTCAATATCATTGGAAATTTGAAAAAGTTTAGATTGCAAGGAATTCGAAAGATTCTAACCAATGAAAATGGCATGAAGGACAAAGAAGGTCGATAGGACATTCATGCAATATTCCTTGTACAAAAGGTTTTCACCTTAAATATCTTGAAGAGAGTTTAGAGTACAAATGAAAGCAATGATCTTGATTCATGTTTCTCCAAGTTCATTAGTGGTCAACTATTTGACCAAGCCCCTAAAACAAGGAGGTTCTATATATAGGAGTATCTTGTGTTTGGCAAAGAACACTTTCCTCGGTAAGAGAGAGCCTTGCACTTTTAGTCCCTCAAAAAGTGTATGGCAGAGTGTCATTAATATCAACAAGCAGAGTCATGTGCGCATGGAGAATACATGTGTGACAGGTGTGTAAGTCCATAAAGAATTAAGGTGACCCTCTAGCAGAGTTTAGTACAACAATTCTATACAGCGCCCCCCCACCCCCCTTCAACAATTCCACAAAACCACGAAGATGGCGCAGGAGCATTTATTGAGGGGAGAGAGAAAGAGAGGAGATGCATGCATACCAAAAGCATACATGTGCCATCTTCAATTTAGTTGTAGTTTAGATGTCTTTGAGCACTTCAATTATATATATCTGGTTTTGCTTTAGTTAGAAGTTGCATTCATTAAGTTTCTAATTTAAGTTTGCATACATTAGTTAAGTAAGACGTGTGTAGACTAGCTCAATCTAGTAAAGTGCGTGCAAACAGTTAAGGCACATATCTCAAGGAGGATGCATGGATCATCTCCAATTGAAGCACTGTTATGCATGTGTCCAAATTCATTGTACCTACTCTTCTCCTCGATTTATGAAAGAGAAGGTAGAGGTATAGGTTTAATTATTCAATTTCCAGTTCAAAGTTAGCAATTCATTGTATTCTTGTATTCCTATAGCAAATTTTCATTTTCAGAGGTAATGAAAAGCAGTAATAGGTTTTGACCGTCAATTTTATTGTGTTTCCATTCTATATTTTCTACAATGTAAGTTTATAGACTCTAGCCATTAATTAGTAAGCGTAGTTTTGAGTAGACTCTTTTAGAGTGCAAAATCTGTTTACTATGGTTTAGAAAATCTAACAGCAGCAAAGGCTATGACTCGTTATCAAGATTTGTCCATGTGTCTTTGAGCATAAGCATGTAGTACAATTGTCTACATTCTAAATAGGCGTCCTCACAAGGTATTGAAGGACAAGACATCAAAAGAAGGTTTTATTGGTGAGAAACCTCAAGTATATCACACTTTCATGTATTTGGTTTGTCCTATGTATATTCATATTCTTGATGAGAACAGAACTAAATTTGAACCCTCAAGCATCAAGGATATATTTTTTGGTTACAGTGAGCCATTCAAAGCTTACCAAATACATATTCAAGCATAGAAGTAGACAACAGTAAGTTGAGATATTACATTTGATGAAAATAGATAGTCCTTTAAGAGTTTGGAGCCTCGATCAGAAGTAGAGGGAGAAACGTTTGTTGTCCCAAACACTGGTTAGAAATAAAAAGGGAAATCAAATTTTGATTAGAAAGGTTCTAGTGAAGGAAAAGATGCTTCAGTACCATCCAATGCAATCAAAAAGTCAAGATGACCTTCCCAAACACTACAGGATGCATAGAAACAAATGGGAGAGAATCAACATTTCAGGGTAGAAATCCTCCTGAGAAGTTTCCAACTCATGTTGCATTAATGACTTCTATTAGTGTGATAGAAACTTAGTTGTGAGGAAGCAACTAAAGTGTAAGGTATGGCAGGATGACATGAAGGAGAAAGAAGATGTCTAGGAGACAACTTCAAAACCTACTGTGGAATCAGTGATACTGATTCCAAGTATGCAACTGATGAGAACATTGAAGAGAACAAGAACAAGTTTGTTGCTAGAGGATTCTATCAGAGAGAGGTAGTTGACCTTGATAAGACTTTTTCTCTGGTTGCCAGAACTTTTGAGGTGCAAAAGAAAGATACTCATGTTTGCAAATCGATAAAGGCCCTTTATGGCTTGATGCATGCACCACAAGTTTGGTATTTAAGGATCGATGAATTTCTACTCAAGCTGAGTTTCTCCAAGTTTTGTGTAGATTCTAATCTTTTATTTAATCAATTTGATCCAGTTATCTTGGTCTTTGTGTAGATAGCCTTGTCATTGTAGAAAGTTTGAACAACTCATTTTGTGGTGTGAGGCAGAACTTGAGTGTAAGCTTGACTTGATAAAAATTGGTCAACTATTGAAACTAGAAGTTTGGCAGGTTATTGATGAAGCCTTATTTGGACATGGAAAGTACACCTTAAAGATTCTAAAGAGAGTTCAAAAGGAAGCAGAGGTCCTGGTTTGCATTCCTTTGGATGCACTGGTGACCAGAAGTTTGAAATGCTGAGAGGGTATTTTGTTTTGATGGAGAACACACTCTTTGCAAAGAGGAAATGTTAATTTACAGCTTTACCTGGATGCTTCAACCATGTTCTCCATTCATGTTCAAAAGGTTGTGCTGTTGATTGCTTGGCCATTGCCAGAGAGAGACACATCATCGGGACAGAGTCTCATGAGAGCATTTTGCTTCATAGCCCACTTTACATCTATTTTGTCACTTGGAAGTTAGACTTGGAGGGAAGACCTGTTGCATAAAAATGTTTTGTAAAGATTTTGGCGAGTGAGCTCCTATGTAATTCTCTGTTTTGAAGTCAATAGACAGAGTGTGATTGGTTGCTGCAATCCTTAGCTTGCTGTTCAAATTTTCAGTTATCTGTATAATTCTAGATTTATCATTCTTACTTGCTCTTTTGAGAGGTTTTCAGTTTTAAGCTACTTAAGGTTTGTGAGAGTGCAGATCTATGTTCCACTTTGAACTTCAAACCAAAAGTCTGTATACCTTTGCAAAAACATTTTAATAGTCCAATTCAGTACAAGCAATTTTCCATGGATAGGGTTCAAGATAAAAAAGTAGAATTCGTTCCTTTGTAACAATGAACCAATAAAATTCATAGATAAATTCTGCAAAAAATGTACTTCATTAGCTAAGACAACGATGAAGTTAATGACCGTACCTGTTCAAAGGTTACAAATTTTCCCAAGATTAGTCAAGGACTGTAAGCTAATTCAAGCCTATTTGTCATTTGACCAAATCTGGAACATTTCCACCAATCAGACATTGAACCATAACAAAAATCTTAAAAAGACCTAAACCGTGTTGTAACTTCAATATACTGCTTCCTACCAGGCATCAGTCTTATTACCCCAAACACACAGATTGTAACCCACATATTGTAAATCACACAATATACAGTTGATGTTCACTGCAGTATTTGAATGTGCCACTCTCAGTTTTCCATAAAGCCTAAAAAGCAGTAGTCAATAATCACTGCAGCCAGATTGTGGACCCTTGCCCCTAACATAAAGTAGAGTTATCCTACGAGGAGAGATTAAAAAAATGAAACTGTCACCCCATGAGTATGCCCAGCCTGTAATGAAGATACATGAACAATATAAACAGATCGCTAAATCAAGCTGCTACCCAGGAACACAATAACTGATTCTGTAATTTGCTTGGGTAACAATCACATTTTATATTTGCTATGAAACAAAAAACTGGAACGAGCTGTGACTGTGTTAGGCTTATACTAGTCAACTCTCTTAAAATGAAAGGATGCATACTGCCATGTGACCAAAGCACCATTAAGTCTAGAAGAACCTATCCTACAAAAAATTTCAAAATCATTATATTTACTCTTTGACTCCTTTCATAATAAATCACTGGGGCTATCATGATAAGTAAGATATAACATATCACTGCCATTATCATGATACCTATTGCCATGCGCCCAGAAGCACCATTACAATTTAAATCTTTGAGAAACTATCCTGCAATAAATTTAAAAATCATTGGATTTACTCTTTAATTCCCTTATCAACAAATCACTACCATACCATGATTCCTAAGATGTGACAAATCACTACCATTACCATGAAAACTACCATATTTGATTATTGCCCATCCTTGTATATCAGCTAGGGCACTCATAGCTCTACTTTTCATGGCATAAAAGTAGCATAAATCCATCTTAAGTAGTGACCTATTCAGGTAAGAGGGATCCAATCCAAATACTGATGGTGCGAAGCTGGCAGTGCAGTCTTTTTAGACCTCTCAGCTTAAAAGATCGAAGGTTAGGATTGCTTATGCTTTTGTTAGGGTATCTACTTTTATGTGTGTGAGGTGGATCAACCTTTTTTTTATGTGAGTAGAATAGGACATCTCCCCAAGCCAGGCAATAGAGCACCTTGCAAACTTGCTTCTCTCAGAACAATTATATTAATTAGATATCGCTTGGGTAGACATGTCTCACCAAAAGTAATTATCTTCTTGAATAATGAAAATATTTTCTTTGTGCAAAAGGGGCACAGCCCATGAAATGCATTCTAAGACGTGTGTGAAAAGGATAGCTTACTGTAATCAATCACGATTGTTGTGAGCTTCGAGGGGAAGTGCAGGAGGAACTTTGCGGTCGAGGTAAAGCTGTAGTATAGTGAGTCTTGCAGTTTCGAATGCGAAGTAACCCAAGGCAGCAAAGCAGGAACTGTGAAGAACACGAGGGCGAATTCCTCTAGTCAAACCCAGCCACCCTTCTTCTCTCCATATCTGGAGAAGAGTGGATGAAAACCCTTTGTAAGCGGAAGCTGCAATTTCACTCTTCAAACCGGCTTTGATTCCTACTCCCTGCGTCATAAGTCTTGTCTTAACGACATCCAAAGGGGTTGTGAGAAATGCAGAAATAGCCCCAGCCAATGCACCACAACAGACGCTCTGCAATGGCTCCATGTTGGGCTTCTTCGTTTTTCTCAGCACGGCAGCCTTCAGGTACTCGAAAGAGGAAAAGCTGATCACACCGGCGGGCAGGTTTCTCAGAATTGTGGCGGAATAACCGGCGTACAAACCCAAGATGCCCTCGCGCTCTATCGTGGATAACAACACCTGCCAAGAACGGCCAGAGGCCCCGGCCTGCATCCGCTGAGTGATTAATTCCTTGGGCACCATGATGCCAGAGGAGACCACGTTGCCCAACGCCCCCGCCACTGGAGGAATTGCCAGGGACGGGATTTGAAGCAGCGCGGTTTTGGAAATGAGAAATGCTTTGGCAAATTCACATGTGCCAAAGTAGATGGCAGAGGATATTGTCGAGCCCACAAGCACTGCCGACACTCCGCTGTAGAGGCCACCGATCCCGTCTTCCTTCAATACTTTGCCCATCACCTCCAGGGTTCCCAGTCCTCCGTAGAGCTGCGATGCCCCTCTCATCTGAAGCTTAGTCTTCACCGTGTCCAGTGGATGCAGACATACGTACGTGAACGCCCCCGCTATGCCTCCTGCGCAGGCCCCGATCATTGCTTTCTCCCCAACTGACAACTTGTTATTAACATTCCTATTCCTCCCAACGTTTACCCCTTTCTTGTGTCCCTCAGCCTCGTCTCCTCCAATGGCCTTGGCCTTGGCAATGCCATTTTCCCAGATGGGACGGAAGGCATTCTCAAAGTTCCTCCATAGATTCACGTTTTCAAGTTGGGGAAGCCGCAGATGGAAATGAATGCCGCTGCTTCCTCCTTGCTCTTCGCCTTTCATTCTCTCACCCCTAAACCCAACTAATCCCTTCGACTTGTCCATCCACCCTTTATAATCTATCCCAACTTTCCGCTTCTAATTATGCACGCTGACCGGGGCTCACTGCACCTTTCTTGTGTTAATGCGTTGCCAGCCCTACGCCGTTGAGAATACGGAAGTTTACGCTAACTGTGCACGTGGCATACTAGGTTGCAGTTGGCACTTTACGGGTCCTTTGGAAACGTTGACGGCAACAATTAATCATGTCACGTCCCCTCGTGTCCGAGAGGAGGCGGCTGGTACTACCATTTAAGCGGGGATTTAAGCTCATGAACATAAACAATAAAAATGCATTGAATTTGCATATATACACAGAGGCATAATGCAATGTAATTTATTTTTCAAAGCAAATACTTTCCAATACAGTATTCATATTCATAATTCATAAAACAAGTAATTACAATTGCAGAGATTAAACATAAAAGATACTTATTTTGAGAAGAAGTTTGTTTGGCAACCACCTATGTCGCTGCAACGTTCCACCCAACCATAGGCTAGTGTGTTCATCAATCTTTCAGCAGCACTGCCACCCCCGAGCTGGGCATGATTCCCACAAGAAATAAGGGAACTACAGGAGGCTCACACATAACCATATACACATTAAAACTCAGCCAAGCCAAACACAGTTGGGTTTATCAGGTTGTTAGGGAGGTGAAACGTTGAATTGCTAAGCCAGTGAGCTCAACCATAGAGCTATGGACACCTACACAAGATCTGGCTTGGATTTCCCAACACCTACACACCCAACATAAGGAAACATCCACTTCTCTGCTACATAGTCCCTCAGGCTATGCCTTCCATTCCAGTGCTCTTTAGGGTGTGCAAAGAAGAAAAACCAACCCCTCTTGATCTGTTTGTGAGGTTCCTTTCCACGCTAGGTTTATCAAGCTAATTCTTCCCCCAATTCCACTCCAACCCAATTCAAACCAAAACAAAGGATGCACACAACAAAATGCAAGTTCTGGGTTTGAGTATAAACGTTTTTCAACCAAAAACGTATTGGTAAAATGGAGAAATCGACCCGTGGGTGAGCAATTCGAACTCAACACGATTCCGAGCATTTCATGAGCAAAAACAACTATTATAAACCCCAAAGTCGTGAATCATTGCCAGCCATTCACTCAGCAACACAAAAACGAATTTCCTAGGCATGGAAGATGAGGAAAATGGCAACAATTCGTGAGGAATACAACCCAACCACTGAGCATTACAAAATCGACCTCCCAACCATGGGGAAAATGAGGAAAACAACCAAAAACGTGAATGCAAACACACAGAAAGCTTCAGATGCCTGAGAGAGCCCAACATGAGTGAATGATGGGTGAGGAAAAATGCCTAGGAGCTAAAAAACATGAGAAAAAAAATGAAAAACGTGAATGCATGAGGGAATAGGCATACATTTTTGGGTTTTTATTTGCCCAGGATGTAAAAACACGATTTTCCAAAATGGGTGCTCTACCCAAATTGAATTTGACTCCCATACTCTTTCCATCCACATGCAATAACTACCTCAACCAATTTATGGCAGAAATAAATGATTGGGCACAAAAAACAAAATGGGTAGTTGACAGTTTGATGGGTTCTCCCTTTGACATTTGGCTTTTCTCTATTGGCTCAAAGGTTTGAATATTCTCCCCCTTATCCTTAGGAAATCATGCCCCCATCTCTTTAATGTTGCATTGACATAGTTGGTTGTGAGTATTTTAATTAAATTGCATATGTACATGCCGTCCAAATTATAATGTGTCGGGCTAGCATGAAATATCATTGGCATCGATTTTAAATGTCGAAACATAAACCACTAAATCGATGGTGAGGCCTTGGCCTTTAGCTCCACACCATGATTAAATACAACATTTACATCATGTATACTTTTAATGCAAACAGGGTCAAAACTGGGGTGTTACAAATCAATTTGCGATAGAGCAATGATTGTTGCCACAGGTTCATTGTTGGTTGTTGGATCTTAGCACCTTGAGATCTAACCAGTAGCAATGAGCTTGCAGCAGCAATTATGGCTTTGCGGCAGGTTGATTAATTTTCACCAACTTTGACAACCATTATGCCACAGGCAATGATGTACATATTTTATGTAGTTGGATGTGCATAATAGCTAACCATATCTACATCCACTTTGTAATAATGTATTTTTTTAATTAGAGGTTAGATCTTCACAATTGCTTTGGTTTAAATACTTATCGGTTGTTATTAGGAGGTTGTACGATGCCAACGAATCTAATGTCTTTTTGCTACATTCATCCTTCAACTATTTTGTTGAAAAAACGCAGCTAACACGTCTGAGTCGATTTGCCAACACTTGAACTTGAGACCTCCCAAAGTCCCAAACAACATAAGAAGAGTGGCTTTGTCAATCCACCTACAAGCCTAAGCCCAAGCAATAATGTGAATATATGTATGTAGTTGGATGTGCATTATGGCAAGCATTATCCACTTTGCAGCAAAGTCTTACCTATCAAATTTGGTAGATTCCATGCAACATGCATGAATGGATGCATTATCCCACAGATTACAAATCTCAAAAATGTTGTGTTGTGAGTACTTGTTTGTCATCCATGAAAGAGAGAGAGTATAAGGATGGCATGAGAGTTCCTTCCATGACCTTCTATTTTATCACCTACCATCCCATCTCTTCGGTAATAATTGTTTTCCATTTAAGTTAGACATTTTTTTCATTGGAAGGAAGGTTTTGAACCAAAAAAAACTATGCTCGCTCTTGAAGAGAAAACACAACACAATCATCAGAAAGCACAACCATTGAGGAGCAAGGTATAGGTATGTTCAATTCTATTCAATTATGCACAACTCATTGTAAATATATAATTTCTATTATGTGCATGGCGTTAATAAATCACCATTATCATGCTATATCATATTATGCCAGAGAGAAATGTTTCATATGAAGCCAGGAGTAACCATTCAATGTGGTCCACACCTAGGTTTGTTCTTACTTCTACCCCAGAATTACATAGGAAGATGAGAGACTAATGAATATTTTCTTTATTGTTTTCTCTATATGAGTCTTAGGTCTCAATGGGACATCCAGACACTATGCTACCCGTTGAATTCGATTAGATGAGCATGGGAGCAATTCGACTAGATGAGCATGGGAGCAATGTCTAGCATACATCCTTGAAAATTACCACCTAGGAAATATAGAAGAGACACATTAGTTCCATTCCATTGCAAGGATGTGTTGTCGATGCTTGCACAAAAGGAAAAGGACTACGTACAATAATTGATGGACAATAACCCTCATCATATGACTGATATATTTCCTTCGACAACATAATGAGTATAAGTGCATAGATGATGGATGGGAGCTAATGGGTAAAAGATGATTCGACTATGAACTAGTGACCTACACCTACAAGAGAATTTTACAATGATTTTTGCTCAGCTTAACAAATAGAATCTTGCCCTTTCTTGGAGAAGTTCTTGGTTGATTCTTGCAAAGACAACATTTCACTCCAAAACAAATACCCTACTACCTACGTTGCATTACAAATCCAGTCAACTTGGTTGTACAAATTGTGGATACTCGAGAGTGTTTATATAACCAATATTATATCGAGAGTGTTTATATAACCACTAATAATAGGAACTTGTAATTGTGGAGTTAGTTTATCTTCTTTCATTTAAGCATATCATGTACTTTCGAAATTCTTTGTATTGCATTCATCTTTGCTTTATCTATATTTTGAATTGAAAAGAAAACATGGGGTAATTAGTAAAACCAAATATTAATAAATTGATACAATGATTATAAAAATAAAGATTTAACATGCAATTTTAAAATTAAGTGAATACGTTTATTATATACAATTAAGAAAAAATTACAAATGGTTGATCAAGTTAGAATATAGCTTTCATTTTACATTCCCCTCTTCTTTTTAGTGGTTTTCATGGTAACTCAACCAATCATTGTTGTTTATATGTCATTGAGTTATGTGGCTCTTCATTAATTAACTATTCTTTATAGGTCATTGAGTTATGAGGCTATTCATTAATTAGCTCAACAAGAATAATTTCTAGAGTGTTTCAAACTCGATTATCATTGAGACAATCTTTAATAATAGATTGGTCTTGGAATACTAGTATTATGTTGAAGTTATTTTGTTGTTAAAGAGGAAATAGTGATCTTTTTCGATCATAGAGTTTTGATGTAATACAATCATTGCTTAAGACTTTTATAATTATTAATTAGATATATTATTAGTGTAAGTACTCTTTTTTTTAATTGGAAATGAGATTCATTGAATGAGGGGTAAGTAACGGGTTTCAAATTTCCCATTAATTTTAGTCTCTTTTATGTGAAAAACACAATGTAATGTCAAATTTATTTGGTGAATTTAGAAGTGTATAAAACAACACAAGTTGGCGAGATTTACTATTATATTCTTGGTCTATTATTATTATAGTAATGATTGTTTTATTGTTTTATTTTATGAGTTGGTACAAATTAGCAATTGCCTGAGAAGGTGCAAAGGAACACTGATAGAAGCAACAAACAGAAGGTGTTAGTTAGGCAAGTTGATGAAAGACAATAAGGGTTTAATTCTCAACTTGCAACAAACAAAAAACTCATTACATTGATATCAACTACTAAGCAAAATTATTTCTTAATTCAAATTGTTGATAGGCAATGAAGCTACTAAAACATAGAAAGTCAAATGGTAACCAAGGTGAACAATTAAAGGTATTTAGGAAAATATCAGGATTTATTGATAAAACTAATTGGTGTTCCTCTGGTTAAAGCTTCAATATATTGTAGGCCTACAACAAAATGTTATCCAACCAAAATAATGATTGTATAAGAGGTCAACAAGCTTCAATATACGGTTTTACTATAATAGAATGTTGTCCACCCAAAATAATGATTGTATAAGAGCTCAAATATTGAAGATGAAGATATTAGGAAGGACTAGTAGCAATTGATTAAGAAAGTTCATATTTGACCTATTTCCAAACCAGGTGGTCCAACAATGGTATCAATATCCAAAAAAAAGTTGTAATTGAGAAATATGTGAAGAGAAGGTTCTATCAAACAATGCATCCTTGACCAAGGATGAATGACAAAATATACAACTCCACATACTTTGTAGATTTGAAGGTTCAACTGAATCAGGCCCACTACACCGCATATTATTCCACCTTTATGCTTGCATCACCCTCTATCTCCTAATCTCTAATTAATCAAGTGAACTCAACCCTCCATCTCCTTAGAAACTCTTAGCTAACAAAGAGTTAGGTGAAGTAAGCTCTCCATGTCCTTAAAAACCCCTAGCTAACGAAGATAAGTTAATCCCAAAATTCTTGGCAATGCATACCTTAATGTAACGGGAATAAGCCTTCCCATGCCTTACAAAATGGAATATTTCCCTAAGTGTCTTAATATATTTCAATGGATAAGTGGAAAAAGGAATAATGTTTTCTCCCCATTATCTCTAGATCACCCGAAAAATATTGTGGTGTTGTTCTTCTCTTTATTATATCTTTTTATCAAAAGGGATCATCATTGGAGGGATAGATACACAAGTTCACTACAAAAAGGGATTTAAGGATATTTTTTGGTGAATAATTTGTAAAATAATGGGTATGAGTCTTATTATTAATGTGCATTATTATTCATAGGGTGAATAATAATTGCAAAAGTGTGCATTATTATTCTGAAGTGATGCTCTATCCATCTTTCAACAACTTATACTCAATCTCAATTTATTGTGTGGTTTTCTTAAATAGCTTCTTTGAAATGCAATGTTTCGGAATTGTCTTCTCTCTTTCACAACAAGTTTGAGCCCTTTTAGTTTAATGTGAGAATCTAAAATATCAACAAAGTCCATCTCAAGAAAGATCAAATATCTTTCATCTTTATTAAGGAAGATGCAATTATGATATTACTTTGCCAAGTAAGAGTGCTATCTTATTTTGTGTCCCTTTTTTATTTGGTAATATTATGAATGATATAACTTTCTATCCTTTTGATATAAAGAATACTATTTTTTAATTTAATGATTTATTAGCATCTTTAATTAATTGTGAACATAAATTTCATTCATGGAAATCTAATATTTTTGCATTGCTCTAATCTATGTTGACATTATTCTATTAATTAATATTATTATATGAAATCTTACATCTTTATGAAGTTTAAGTACAAGAATTTGAATGACAATAAAATCGTTAATAAAAAGAAATTGAAATATTGCAAATATTTTATAAATCCTAACTTTGTTGGTCAAACTATTTTTCTAACACTCTGATTCTAGTGAACAAAATGAACATCACTAAAATCAAGACCAATGCTCATTTCTTTGAAGATGATAAATTGGACAACCCCAAATCACCCTTGGATAAATGGATTTGTAAAATCTAACACAAAAAAGTTAAATACTAGCGGTATTTCCTTTTAACTCAACCTGCTCTTAGTAATATAACTTTCATAACTCAATTCCTCTTATATATCTTCTAACTTAAGGAAATCATAATAAACCTTGTATTTTCATTTGCTTAGTATTTAAACATAAAAACTACCTTGTAAAAAGTATTTAATATGATTCCATTTTATTAACAAAAACTAAAAAAATATCCATGCCACAGATTTTACATGAACATATTCATCCATGAACACCATTACATATTACTGATAAGAACTTAGAAGATTTTCTTCTTAAATCCAGAGACCTGTCACATAATCATATGGATGTGATAATATGATAAGTATTTCAGGTCAATTTGGTGTAGCTTGGGTGGTTGGGAGGAATGATTGCTACCCTCTCCATCGAGGATCAATTCCTACATGTGACATATTGAGATTTTAAATGAGCATATTGTTGTATTGGACTTAAGCCTTGAAGAATATGGTTTACCCTCGGTGCAGTCCTCGATATGAGGGGAAGTACTTAGTAGGTTTCCCTAGGATATGTGTTCCGAGAAAAAAATGATAAGTATTTCATGACTAAAAAATTGTAAATAACCTTATTATTATGAATTAATATTTATGTTCATAGGAATTTTTCAGCAAGGACATATTTTTGGGGCATTGTTGCTAGATTTGTCGCCCCTCTAATGAACTAGTTGTGTCGAGAGGCGCTCTACAGCCCAGTATGGGGGAGATCTTGTAACGTTGTGTAACATTACATAAATGTCGGCAATTAAATTTTTTTTTTTTAATTATCCTCCAAAATAAATGTCGGCCACAAAAACAACATAATATGGGGGAAATGTTGTAATGTTCCTACCTAACAAAACAATAAAAAATAAAAAATTTAATTATGGGCAAAAAAAATGTCGGTTAAAAAAACAACACAATATGGGGGAGATTTTGTAATGTTCCTACTTAACAAAACAAAAAAAATTTGAATTATCGACAAAAAAATGTTGGTCTTGCACATGATTTTAAAACCATGTGCAAGGCCTCCTAAACAACCCATGGTTTTATTGTACATGGTTTAGGAGGTCGTTGCAAATGGTTTTAAGACCATGTGCAGGGCCTCCTAAACAACCCATGATTTTAGGAGGGCCCTGCACATGGTTTTAAAACCATGTATGGGGGAGATGTTGTAATGTTCTTTCCTAAAAAAATAAAAAATATCATATGTCGGCCATAAATAGTATTAAATATTAATAATAAAAATATTATGTGTGGACCTTAAATAAAAAGATGTGTCTTTTGGTATGAATCACACTAATGCTGATAGTTGAGCAATAATTAAGAAGAGATTTGCACCTCTATGATTTGATCCCTCTCGGTGCTTGATAGAGCCTAGAATTTGGATCTATGCTGGTGCCTACCACACATCCACCATGCATTTTAACTATAGGTTTAGGTCTTCTCTTGTGCATTTTAGGCACATTTTAGGTTCGCCTCCACCATAGTTACAGTCACACCTATGTAGGGTTTCAATCCGATCTATTTCGTGCCCATACCCTATCACCTCACCCTTTGCATCTAAATTTACTCTATCATGGTTGTTGTCACACCTATATAGAATTCCATTTTTCATTGTTCAACACCCATACCCTGTCACCTCACACTTTTCTCTCCTATCAATGAGTAATGTAGGAGTTAATGGAGCTCGTTGGACATCTTTTCAATCCAGCGACCTTGCCACATCCTTATTGATATATTGCATGTTCAAAGACACATAAATCATCTTTGGGACTACTTGTGTGCGATTTCAATGAACCTCTGCTTCAATCCTACGAATTTCGCTTTAGACATGACAATTTACAGGTTAGAGACATGCATATTTACTTAAATTTAAGTACCAAGTTTACCTTTTAGGTTGTTTGAATCCCTTATTCTTTGAGAACTTATGCTGCTTCAAATTGGATACGTTGTTTTGTAGTGTTACTTGCATTTGGCAGAAGTCTTAAGATTCTTGTGTAGTGTAGGGTATTTGAGTAGTTGTTTTTCTATGTTATAGTCTATGTTAGGGATTGTTGTCAATAGGCCAATGTTCTTTCATTTTCCCATTAGTAATTCTTCTTTTTGAAAGGCCCTACTCATTACATAATGTCTTAACCAAATTGTTGTGAGAAGGAACTGAGGTAAAATCAAAGTTACTTGACTGCAAATTACTGCAACAATGGCCACTACACAATCTATATAAGAGATGATATACACCTTACCAACTATTAGTGATGGCTCATCATGATTTCTCTTGAACATGGCAATGCTCAAATATTTTTTGAGCCCAAGGATTTTGAAGCATAGCATGCAAATCTGAAAATATGGAGCCAATGATATGAGAAAGATAGGATAGCAAGATTATAATGATTAAACAAAACAAACTTCAAGCATTTCCTCATTTAAGAATGTGTTCATATGTATCTTGCACCCTATTATACCAATCCCCAATAATGCTACTCCAAGCAAAGGATACTCATTTCAAGATATTGTATACAACTGCATTAGAAATGGTTATATGGCAGAGCTTGTATTCTCTTAAAAGAACACGAAAAAGATTTAATGGCCTTTTACCATTCACCCTAACCTCCTTAAAGGAATTGTTCTTAAAGAGCATATGTACATCGGACATCGTGTGCTTAAAGAGCGTGCACACACACACACACACACATCATCATCATTATATATATATATATATATATATATATATTGCACACACATATATTTGTATATTATATTATTTTATATACCATCAATATTCATTTTTTACACTATAATACTTAAGCATACAATGAAATCGAAATTAATGAAGCATACAACATCCTCTCTATTTTATTTTTGGAAAGTCATTGTTGCACTTTCTTTTTCACGATCCTTCCCAAAGGAAATAAGCACAAACACTATGTTTTATAGATCCTCTTTGGAATCTACAGATTGATTGGCATGTGTATGTTGCAAGTGTTTTTTTAGTGAGAGCCTTGCCTTACCTAAGTTTTTGTTTGTTAGTGTGATGAGGTTGTCTATTGAGAGAAATTATTTGTTTCACTCCTTTTCACAAGGTCTAGGACATTATAATTCTTATCATTTTTACACTGAAATTTAAAGAAAGGGAACAAATAATAGCCTCTCTTTTATTTTTTGGAAATTCATTGATGCACTTTATTTTTCAAACTCCTCAGAAGAACAAAGCATGGAATTTATTTCACCAACTACATTATGGAATCTATAGATTGGTTGGAATGTGTATGTGTTGTAGGGAATTACTGTGATGTTGAGTGAAAGCCCTAACTTACTCAGGTTTGCGTGTTCTGCAAAATCATGAGAGTGTCATTTCAATCCCAAAATAAGATGGAATTGAGATTATTTAAAATGTATCCTAATGATTCCTTGATTGGTAATTCTTCATCCAATCCTTAGGTATTTTTTTAGCATTTGGTGGAGTCATTTCATTCTTGAAATAAGATGGCATTAAACTTATCAAAAAATTATACTTATGATCCCTTGCTTGGGAATGCTTCATCCCATCCTTAAGATTGTTTTAGTACTTAGTTGAATATCTTAAATATTTTTGAATTTGTGAAGGACTATCAGATAAACCTACAACAAGGGAAATGAGACTATATGTATATTTTAAATGCTAACCAACATCCTGATGTATATTTGAAAAGTAACATGAACTTGTTACATTTCAGTGGCAAGTGTTGTTATGTTATCATGGCATTAAGTGGCCTTGTAGAAATTTTCATACTTCTAGTGGTGATTTGGTATTTGTAGTAATATGTCAATTTCTCCCTAGATGAGCAGTTTACATTTCCTTCATACTTTCCAAGAAAATCATGAGTTTGTGTTTTTAATTTGAGTGTGAGAAAATATCAGTAGCTTTTAGGATACCCTCAAAGGTTGTGCTTTGTGATTGAATTTGTTATGGAACATTGTGGACTCTTTTAAAACATAAATCAACATGGCACATTGACAACTAATCGGAATGAAAATATTAATAACAAAGGTATTCACTAGACTTAATATTTGATAACAAGTAAAACAAAGGACTTCATACACCTCTAGAAAATAAAACAACCATTAAACCTGCAAATCAATGACCCAACTAAGACTCAATGAAATCAAACTATACAAATACACATATTCATAAAAAGATAAATCCATCATAGTCAATAGTCTATGGCCCCAACTAGGATAATGTGGCATTGTGTCCAAGCAAAAAACTGCACAAAAATAGATGTAATTTGGGCCTCGGATTTCCTAGAACACATGGAGTATCATGGGAACAACATTGGGAGCAGTGCACCCTTCACCCAAAATCTCATGGAACCACTCATGCTTTTGGTATGTTTCCTACAAGTTCCAAAGCTTCGAGGAGAAACTCCTATGCAACTATGAGTTCAATGGGATATCCTTTTATAAACATATTGTTGCCTCCTAAAGAAGGGCTTCACTTGCACTCCTAGAATAACTTGTGTTGCTTCATATTGGACACATGGTTTTGTAGTGTTACTTGCGTTTGGTAGAAGGATTAAGATTCTTCTATAGTGTAGGGTGTCAAAGTAGTTATTTATCTGTATGAACATCAACATAAGCACTCATGAGTTACCTTAATGTAGACCATGAGCGGTATGCTATTATTTATTTTAGGGTCAATGAGAAACTCCTGTAGCAATTTGTGTGTGGGAATTTTTGGGAATTTCTTAGAATAAGGGACTTATTTCTCATTCTCACTTTGTAGTATTATTTTAAACCTATAAGAACCTTTCCTATAAGTGTAAAAGTATGAACTACACCTCCTATTTTCATGATAGTATCCAAATTGAATGCTTTAACTATTGTTATTTTGGAGTAGTACTCATTTAGATTGTAAATATCAGAATAAGAGGAATTATACACTCTTGTATTCATGGAGAATGTATATGTCTCTTTGAAAATGATTGTATTAGGAATGTAATTGAAACATATCCATAGATAAAGTGATGGAAATAATTTTTTCAACTATGTCTTTCCTTTGTTGGTATGCATACCAATTTTTTTTAATAAATGCATGAATAAGAACATATACTGAATAAGTAAAGAATAGTTTTGATCATTTGGTTGAAAGGTTTCATATGTGTACTAGACTCATTTTTAATAAGTGGGGATAAGGTTCTTAAATTAGATTTGAATATGATATTCAATTAATGATTAAGTAATGAATAGAGATGCATTGAAATAGATGTTTGTGAGATATCTTTAGTAAGTATACGAATACAGTAGTGAAGGCTACCGTTCACTTCTATTATTTATTTGGTTTATAAAAGTAGTGATTACTAAATATTATAAAGTAGAATTATGCATGTCTTATGTTGAATATAGATTTCCATTAACTGAATCATACTAGACATCTAAACTTTCATTATAGTTTGCATGAGAGTCTATTAATCATTGTGGTGTATATTGCAACAGAAGGTACACCATCATTTATTAAAAATTGGCTTATTCTAACAAACTAGTTATAGATATTCAAGATCATGATCAAATTGAATGGAGTGAACTCTAGATATAGAATAACCTTTTATGGATATTTATTTTTTTCCTAAAGATTAAAAGCAAGTCATTTTTAACCAAATAGAAACAATGTGCCTATATAATACTTCATCTTCAATTTCCTCATCATATACTTTTGAACCAATGCCATCTCTTTTGATAGTTTGTCTCTAATGTTGTATATGATTTCCATCAAGAATGATTTTGTTTCATGCAATGTATGGTTTGTTTTTCCTTTTGTGGATCTGAGAAACTTCATGTAACCCAATAAATGGTCCATGCCATTAATGAATGTTACTTAACCTATTGTTGGCTTATGCATTTGCATTTTTGGGTGTCCAATATATCTTCCTTTTCAATATTGTGATGGTTGCACAGATAAATCCAAGTTTTTCTACATACTATGGACCCATTCCATGACCCTGCCCCAATTGCCAAAGTTAATGATGGGAAACCCCTTTTGAGCATAAATGTAGAATTGGAATTTTTTACCTAAGAACTCCAACCAAAGCATATCTATCTAGTGGGGTTTTTAGTAGTCAAGATGCCAGTGAACCTACAAATCATGTCAACAATTGAATAACACACCACGTCTTTAATCGTGGGGTTAGTGACCTCCAAAGAGGGTATTTCTATATCCAAGTCCATATAATGTGCATGCTAAATTAATATTGTTGAACACCTAAAGTCATCTCTGCCAAGCAAAATCCTGGATTAACTTGTGATTTCTTTTAATTAGTTAGACATGATTCCTTGTGAGTACATAGATCTTGATAAAGGGTAGTGATTCATTCCTAAAGTTAAAAAAGCATGACTTGGTTTCTCTCATAATAGTTGAAATGTTTTTTTATTATGTTGAACCCTCTAGAAGGTGGGTCTGACTCTAAGCTTGCATTAGCATTAATTTCTTATTTTAGGTATTTATGTATTTTTCTTATTTATTTATTTATTTATGGGTCTGACTTACACCATCTTTACCATACTTTTCACACAAATTACACTTCCTATACCCAAACAATAGATAGATATAGAGAGAGAGGCCATTTCGACAAATCCAATTACCCATAATTTGAAAATAAAATAGATCAAAATAGAGTAAATATATAGATATAGAGGAAAATTATACGAAGCTTATTATCCAATATTCTAAAAAGAAAAGAAAAGATAGGGAGAATATATGGAAAAGTTTTTATAGATCCGAAAACTAGAGCTCGAATAAGGTCTTTATTATAGTATAAATATAATAAGGCTAGGGCCTTGTTTCCTTAACAAGTCAAGTAAGGACTCAAAAAAATAGGTCCTGGTAAGGAAAGACCAACATTCTCTTCCACTTAATGTAGCTAGACAATTCAATAGCTCTGTTCCATTTACCATAGATAAACAATTGATTAAGTAGTTATTGTTGCTTTTCGTTCCTTCTCACCTTATTAATCTAGGTCCGAATCCCATCTTTATCCCCAAAATAAACAATGGCCCCATTTTAGTTTCCCATTGCCCCTTGTCCATGTACAATTTCTATAATTATTGCTTCACAACAAATAGGATTCCTACTTATCGAAGAGTCTACCATAACTGAGACAAATATTTAGCAGACTTTAACCTTATACACTAAATAAAGTAGCTTAATAGAGCACTACAAATCCTAATTCACATTCTTTTCTTGCATAGGTGAATTTTATAACAAACATAAAATTTCAATTCTCCTTGACTAGAATTTTTGAATTGCAATATTTTTCTTTTCTTTAATAGGTGAATCTTCTCATAACACGAAACTTCTTTTCTCCTTGACCAAATTTTAGCAATTGCAAATCAAGATGAGCATATAAAATGGAGAATGAAAAGTCTACCAATGAGATATTAAAAATATAACATTTTGTTATTAAAAAATGATACTTTTGAGGTTCTACTTCTATTATATTGTAACACTACAGTTTGTTATAAGATTTGAAGGCTTTTCCATTCATATTATAACATTTATATAAATATTTTCCACTTTTATTAGATATTAGGTTTTTTTCACATTACATGGAAATACACAAAGACGGGTTCCTAGAGTGGACTAGGCCACTTTGATTTTGCTTATGCTGAAATTATCCAATTAATTAAAGACAAACAAGATATAAGAGCTATATTTTACTAAAAAACTCCAAATTGCCTGTACTCATAAATCTTTTCCATTTTTATTAGATATTATGTTTTTTTGTACATTACATGGGAAAAAAAGAAAGAAGGCTTCATAGAGGGGCCTTGACCACTTTCATTTTGCTTGTGCTAAAATTATCCAAATCATTGATGAAAAACACAATATAAGTGCTATATTCTAGTCACAAAATCCAAAAAATGTCTATACACAACTAGCAATGATGTTTTTCCTATGGACTATTCCTTATCATAATCCAGCAATATTGCAAAAGCTAAGGGGTACTATTTCTATGGTCAGGGTCCTTGAACCAATGATAGGTAATGAGTCTACATTTCATCTACAAAGTATCTTAGGTTTTCCCTAAGAGTACACAAGGTGCTTCCCATAACACATGAATCTATCCAATAGGGCATCGACTCACTACTAAGGTTGATGAGTACTAATCCATCATTTTATGAAGTCTTGGAAATTTAGTCCTTTACGTGTATGTTTTCTCACAAATTATAGATGCAAAGTTAACATTCCTAGATCCAAGGCTAAGATGAGTCTATCTTGTCTTGAAAAACTAATTTTACATCCCAACATATATGAGTTGTGTGATCAATGAGCCAATGCCATGCTTACATCAATATTATTCTTTACATTCCAAAAATATAATATACATAAATAATATTGTTTCCATTGTTCTATTTTAATCTTGGATATATCAAGCTCCAAACAAGCAGTATGTTGTTACCAAATTCCTTATGGAGCTTAACAAATTTCCAACAAACTCATTTGTCGCGTTACTGTATTTTGAGTGGGATCATTCCTTCCTTTTGGGATTATGAATTGAATGAGTGTATAGTACAAAATTTCCTAGACTCTAGGAAATCAATTTAGTTTATACACCTCTCATTGATAGGGGTATCCCTTTTTTCTCACAGGAACCTAACTAGATTAAAGGTGTTGACACTCTACCATATGGGCCACATAGTTCAAACAATCTTGAAATTTAAACTCTAAGATATGGAGGTTGGACTAGAAATTTGACCCAAAATAAATTGCTACAACAAAACCACGTGATTAGCGTCCCCTTTTGCTTTGTTTTTTACATCTAGACCCCCTTTTAATGTAATTTTCTTCATTTCCTTGGCCAAGTTGACACAATTTCATGAATTGACACTATTTTACGTGTTTTTGCATCCTTTTGCTAAAGTCAATGCTAAATTCAATGCTAAACCCAATCCAATTTTCCTCTAGTTTAGTGTCGTATTTGCAGTGTATTTAGCATCAGGTTTTTCCACTGAGTTTAGTGCCTATCTTTGCACCAGATTTTGTGCCGAGTTTTACGTCAGGTTTTTACTTCTAGTTTTGTGCTTAGATTTTGTGTCTACTCTTGTTGCGCCCCTTTTGAATCCATGCTTTCCTCCACCTTTGTGCTCACATTTGCGTCCTTTTTTGCATCTCATTTTGCATCCATGTTTGCATCCTTTGTTGCAGCTACAGTTTCATCCACTTTTGCATCTACTTTCTTTGCACCCCGATTTGAACCCATTTTTGCACATACTTTTTCACTTGCTTTTGCTTCCATGTTTGCATCTTTTTTTGCATCCAAGTTTGTGATGAATATGATGACGACAACAATGATGACAAATTATTATTATGATGATAATGACATTGATGACGATGACAAAAATGATGGTTATGATGACATTGTCAATGATGATGATGATGATGATTCCCATGACCTTGGCCAATATTCCCAATTATTAAAATTCCCTCATTGTCATCATCATAATGGTTATCTTTGCCGTTGTCATCAAGGTCATCGTCATCGTCATCTAATCATAATCATCAACAATGACATGAATGATGATAACGATGATGACAATGCCATTAATTATGTTGTTGATGATGACAATGACAATGATGATGATGATGATGACAATGAATTTTTTGATGATGATGATAATGATGGGAATGATAATGACAATGATCATTGTGTTAATCATGATGATGATCATCATCATCATGACTTTGATAATGTTGATAATAATCATTGGTCATCAAAATCATTGTCATTGATGATCTTGGCAATGAAAAAGGTATGGATGAGGATGAATATGAAATGTGATGATGACAAAAATGACGATGACAATGACAACGATGATGATGATGGAAAAGTCAATGAGGATGATGATGGAAAAGTCAAGGATGACGATGAATATAACAATGAGGATGACAATGGTAGTGATGACGATGACAACGATGATAGTGATGATGATGACGACGCTGATGAAGGTGAAGATAATGACGATGATGTGATTATATGGTGATGGCGATGATAATAATGATGACACTAAGAATGATGATGTTGATAAAGACGACAATGATGATAGTGATGATGCCAATGGAATGACATGAATGGTGATGTTGATGATGATGATGATGTTGACATTTATGATTATGTGATTATATGATAGTGACAATGATGATGACAATGGCAATGATGATGGTGTTAAAAATGATGATGACACTAACAATGAGGTCATGATGGGGGGGGACCCAATGTCTTATGCCATGTTATCTATTTATGGGGATCATAGACAATGTTTGGATCTTGAGGCTACCAAACATGGTCCGTGTATAGAATCTTTGGCATGTCAGGAATATGTGGTTTCCATTTAGAGGTTTGTCACACTAAGGTTGGTTATCATGCCCCAATCCATGTTCTAGAGTAAAATCTAGATCCTCACTCTGTAAATTGTTTTCTTAGGGCTTGCGGTCCATGCAGAAGGTACAATGCTAAGATACATGCTCTACATACATAAAATATTACCTACAAGTGGGATATGGTTACCATTTAAAGCATGTATAACTTATCACCATGATTGAGCACACTGTAGTCTTGGAGTTTGTAGAGAAAATAGATTTTTTAATCTCTAGCAACTATTTTTTTGCAAAAAAAATAGATTTGATTGGTAAGGTTGGAGATCGGATTAGAAAGAAAGGGGATAGGAGAATCCTATCATTGAAATGTAGAGATTTATAATCTACTACATTAAATGAAAGTATGGTGGGTTATAAAGTTCCATCGATAAACTATAAAAGAATTGAAGATAGAGATGGAAAATGTTGTGGGAAATATTGCACAAGATTTCTTTCCCACTTCGGGGAGGGGAAAGGCCTTGTAGGATGTAGCAAGACCTCAGTATTTGGAGCCCCTTTTGGGTTGGATTGTGGTGAGATAATGACCCAAGAAATTCTGAAAAATATTGCTATATGAAAATGATAACAAGATTAAATAAAATTACAAAGAGAGTAGAGGATGCAAACTTCAATAATAAATGTGAGCTAAACCACTTGTATATTGTCCCTTTGGTCAAGCTAGTGCAACACCTTCGAGATGTAAGCTCCAAAAGGAGGAAAATAGTCTTCCTAAGGGAGGCCTTTCCTGTCCAAACTTGTTTGTAAAATGGTTAAGGAACTAAATGAGAATAACACTTGCCCCTTGAGGGAAGGAGGCAAGGGATATTTGCTAAATTATTGATAAGAGGGAAGAGATGAGATAAGAGGAATCTCAATCAGAATTCTAAAAGCATAACCTTACTCAAAATTTCTTCTTACAAAAATCATGCCCATGGATTTATTTTATAGGCCAAGAGGTGTCCAAGAAATATCAAGATCATAATGTGAACCCAATGGTCGATGTTTTTGGATCCAAAGTACACTAAGAGGCCATTTAATGCAACCAAGTGTATGGGGAGCCTAAAATTTGAATTATTTGGGTAGGTGGAGATTTCATGAGTCTTCAATGTGCCTCTGGTGGGTGAGATCTCGTCGTTTGTGTCAGTCGCATAGATCTCAAAGGAAAAATTGTGTTGCAATACAGGTGTTGTTTTGGAGATGTGCATTGTAGTGCATGTAAACAGAGCTTTTAACTGCATGGTTATGAGATTTGACTGCTTTGGGTCCATTTTATACTCAATATGCTCTTTGGATCTTATGAAGGCATCTTCGGCTGGATGCATGGTGTATGTTGATGGCACTTTACCATGTCATTCACAAAATTGTCGCAGGTGTGCAAGTTTTTCATGATAACAAATTCCCCTTAATGTATGAGGTTTGGAAGGTACTGTAGAGTTGATAATGTGTCATCATTTATTTTGTGTTCTCTCTGTTAGTTCTTCAAACTATGTGGACATGAATGACCTTTCAAATGGGGAAATTTTGCAAAGGGAGTTGTGACTTGATGTGTTGTTTTATTTAAACACGATGTGCATACCCATGCTCATGAAAATGGATAGAGTGGATACAAAAATGAAGAGACCGAGAGATATCTCATAAAATGTTGTTGACATGGATGAAGGCAGATTCAAACCATGTAAGAGTACATCAACTAGGAACTGGTGTTAAAGAAGCGAAATTGTTGAGAATATGAACAGTCCCACAGGGGTGGGTGTCTAGAATGTCAGTGAAGCCATGGAAGAATACATTGTACCAAAGATGTTTCTATCGTAATTTTCAAATGTGAACACTGTTAGCTTCAAGATGTATGACTCCCCCCTTATGTGATTAAATGTATTGTTATTGAGTTGTTGCAGCCGCAACTGTTTCCCCCAATTTTTTCAAATTTTGGACCCCCTCATTATTTTAATGCTGCCTTGAATTGTTTGGATCCGTGAACTCTTTTGATCATGTTTTAATTTCGGACTATTTCAAGGTTAACTCTCTTCCTATTTTCAAAAAATTGCCTATGTTTGAAATTGTTGTGGGTCGCGGATTTTAGAGTTTGTTTTTGTTACCCTTCAAGCTGTGATTTCCTCTTGGGAACCTATTTCTCATGCTAACCGCCGTTTCGGAAGTGATTTGAACAATGTATCAGCACCATGTTTCCTTAGGTAGCCTCCATTGCGGAAATCCAATGATGATTTTAACTTCTCTGTTGTCGCGTCATTTTGTTGGCTTGTTCACATTATCGGAGTTTGTAGTCTGTTTACCTTCCGCAATTGCAGCTCCCAAACAAACTAGGTGTCCGGCATACAACTGTTCCACCCGCCGATGCTTTGTCGGGCCTTCATTCTTTTGTGTTGGATCGGAGGCCTTGGTCTTTCCTCCTCCGCCCTTGTGGGTGTGTAGTGCACTAAGTGTCCGATGTCGATGTTTTTTCGCTTGCCGATTGGGACTTTTTCACTTAGAGTTTGAGTCTAGCTTTTTCGACTCCGATAAGTTTAACAGTCTCGTGAAACTCGCTGCCTATTGAGGACCCGCTGATACGGCTGTGAGTGAGACTACCCACCCGATGTTTTAGTATTTTAAGCCGCCGACAAGTGTTGCTCTACCCATCGCTTTTGTAAGTTTTAAACCCCTGCATGGGTAATAGTGGTTATGGCGCTTGTTAAGGTTTTCATAACAGTATAGGGCCTTTTGATAACCAGTCGTTTTGTTGATGCAGTTTGGTTTTATTGAAAAATGTGGTCCCGATTAATGATGCATGTCATTTAATTACAGGTGGACTCAAGAGACAGTTCAGACTACTGCGGCACGAAGGCATAGCAGGGAGACAAGTGGCAGAAGGGAGCTGGGCAGTGTTGGTAAAGGTCGAACCGAAACCGGCAGGATCCCAAGGAGAGCAAGCAAAAGAGAAGGCAGAATCAATGGCGACAGAAGCCCAAACCTAGAAAGATCTGTCAGTTACTAAGCAGATCACGAGTATGCACAGAAAAGATAAAATGGGAATATTAAACGTTTTGGGGACCGAAAGGTCACACGTTTGGGAGGCAGCCCAAGCGGTTAGTTGATTTAGTTTAAATATAGGAAAGTTAGAGTCTACAGGGGATTTTTCCCTGGAAAAACTTGTGAACTATTGTTTGTAAGAGGAACTATTTCGTTTTACAACCAGCAATTGCAAATTTTTCCTGTTGGAGAAGGTGATACGTGGAATGTTTCAATGTGATTAAATGAACGATGTTGAATGGGAACTATTTCGTTTTCGACTGTGTTTCATTAACTGTGAGAGCGTTCTAACTTTCTGAACCTATGTTCTCGCCTGAACGTTCTCTAAGTATATTATGTGATGTTTTCCACTATGAGTAATGGGATTTTTAACTGTTGATGATCTATCTTATCATGTATACTTTTATTCATGTTTATATGTTTTGGTTATAAGAACAACTATCTGTGATTTTCCATAACACGTGGATAGTATTGCATTACTCATCAATTAATATCTAGCTCTCTAGAGATAGTTTAGTTAGCATTTATTTTCTGAAAATATATGTGATTTAGATGCTTGGGAGTTTAAGACGAGAGGTAAGAACCTGCGCATCACATTGTGAAGACTCTGTGCATTCTTTATTACTTTGCATGTTAGGTAGGCACTTGCATATCATATTTTAAGTAAAAAATACAAAAATATATACAGTGGACCAGGTCGCAACCAGTAAAACCTTTTAGTTTTGTTACTTGACCTACGGTAGCCGGACCGCAAACCGGACGGATTCCCTACACCAAACAGTCATGGGCTAGTTGGGAACGTTGACTAGGGAGAATCCCTTGCTGTTGTCGCCTGCGAATTTCCAGGCCTCAACATGAGCATAGGGGAGACTACTAAGTTAAGGAGCACTAATGACTCTCCTTACTCAGCCTGAGGTAATTCCTTATATTGATTGAAAGGAATACGAATGTTACCATTATTACTTTTTCAACCCTTAGAATATGAGGATTTGGCGTCGATAAGATATGAAAACAAGTGAAAAGATGAGGGTATTTCTTTTGGAACCAAGATCATATTGTAACCATTTATGGGACTAACTGACCTAACACAAGATTGGCCGGTGAGAATGGGGCTCATACTTCCTTTGATTGATGAAATACTGGGGGGCAGATATGACGAAAGCATACTTCATGTGAGAATGTGACGGAGGGAGAAAAATTGTAGATAAAGGGATCTGTTAGGGACATAATACTTGAGAGAGTAGTGACTGACAAAGAAATTATTGCTAGGTACCAGGAGACTCTACGTCATCGATCAAAGGCGACTAAGGGGGTGATGCCAAAAGAATTCATTCCCATGTGTAAGTGAAATGGGGAACTATTTGTACATAAAGAATGTTTGACGAGGTCCCCATAGTTTTGGGCATGTTGGGGGACCAATTTGATGATGGGTGGGACTCCCAAAGCTTTTGGTGGGTCATGGAATCAATTTAATGACGAGAGAAAATCCCATGGTTTTGAGTGAGTTGGGGAACATTTTCCAAGATGGAGTGGAAGTTGTTTGCAAATGTGAAGACAAGTGCCCCATTAATCAATACTATGCAAAGGGTTCTTGTGGGAATAACTGTATAGATTTGGATTGTTTTGAGGTAAGGGACCCCATTGTTATCTTAGCATAGGTGATAGTACAAAGGAGATTAACAGATGGGTTGAATTCTCATGGAGGTATGAGTGACCACAATGAATCTTATTTGTAAACAATGAATTTACAATTGCACCGCAACACATAAAAACAATCACTGGAGCAATTTCGTGTAGGCATATCGAGAGAAAAATTGAGATAACGTGGGACAAAAAAGTGTGCATATGGAGGTTTGTTAATACGCACAGGTCGCACATCTTTCGAAATGGTATTTGTGCTTTCATCGTGCCTGATATGTCGGGAATCATGCGTCTAATAAAATGATTTAACTAATCGAATGGGGGACTAATTCCTGGGATGAGAGGAATGGTCCTCTTCACTTGCAAATCAAAAGACACCAAAAATTAACCATTCTAAAAACAACCTAAGTAAAAAGAAATGGGAAAAAATGAAGTATGGTCACCATTAATACTGTTGCGGGAAATATTACACAAGAGTGCTTTCCCACTTTGGTGAGGGACAAGGCCTTATAGGATGCAACAAGGCCTCAGTATTTGGATCCCCTTTTGGGTTGGATTGTGGTGAGATAATGACCCAAGTGATTCTACAAAATATTGTTAGATGAAAATAAAACAAAACAAAGAAAATTATAACAAGATTAAATAAAATGTTAAAGGGTGTAGAGGATGAAAACTCCAACAATTAATGTGAGCTAAAACACTTGTATATTTCCCAATGGCAAAGATAGTACAACACCTTGGAGATGTGAGATCCAAAAGGAAACAAACAATCTCCCTAAGGGAGTCCTTTCTTGTCCAAACTTGTTTGCAAAATGGTTAAGGAACCAAATGAGAAGAACACTTTCCCCTCAAGGGAAGGAGGCAAGGGAGCTTTGGTAAATGCTTGACAAGAGGGACGAGATTAGATAAGAGGAAGCTAAATCACAATTCTAGCAGCATAACCTTACTAAAAAATTTCTTCTTAGAATAAGCATGCCCATGGATTTCTTTTATAGACCAAGAGGTGGCCAAGAAATATCAAGACCATAATGTGCACCCAATGTTCCATGTTTTTGGATCCAAAGTACACCAAGAGGCCATTTAAGCAACCAAGTGTGTGGGGAGCCTAAAATTTGAATTCTTTGGGTAGATGGATCTTTCATGAGTCTTCAATGTGCCACTAGTGGGTGAGATCCCACCGTTTGTGTCAGTCAGTGGATCTCGAAGGAAAATATGTGTTACACCGCGTGTGTTGTTATAGAGATGTGCATTGTAGCATGTATAAAAAGAACTTTTAACCATGTGGATATGAAATTTGATTGCTTTGGGGACATTTTGGACTCAATATGCTCTTCGGATCTTATGAAGGTGTCTTTGGATGGATGCGCGATGTATGTTGATGGCACTTTACTATGTGATTCACAAAATTGTTGCATGTGTGCGAGTTTTTTGTGATAACAACAACAATGATGAAGATGGATATGTAAACAATGATGAAGATGGAGATGAAAATGATGATGATCACAACAGTGACAATGACATTAATGATGGCAATGATGATGATGATGAATACAATGATGATTATATTGTTGTTGTTGTGATTATATGTTGATGCCAATGATTACAAAACTAGGCATATTATATTGGTATGAGGACAAAGTGGACTGAAATTGTTTCCACTTTAGCATCCCAAATAAATTACATTTAAATGCTCCTTGTGCTTGGTTGTATAGGTGAAAAACTAGGCACATTATATCATGATGGTGCTAAAGTGGACACAAACTACATCCAATTTAGCATCCCAAATCAATTACATTTAAATTCTCCTTGTGCTAGGTTGATAATGATGATGAAAACAATGACACATTGATGAAAAGGATGATGGTCACCATCATTTTCAACAACATCATTTTTTCCATTGTCATCTAGTTCATCATCATTTCCATTATCATCGAGATTATCATCATTGTCATCTAGGTCATCATCATCAAAGCCATCGTCATCGTCATCAACATCATCATGTCATCATCATCATCATTGGAATTGTCATCATCATTAATGTCATTCTCATTGTCATTGTGCAAACCTAGGTGCACTATATTGGGATGGCACTAAAGTGGACACAAATTGTGTCCACTTTAGCATTGCAAATAAATTACATTTAAATTGTCCTTGTTCTAGGTTGTCTAGGTGCAAAAATATATGCATTCTACATCCATTTTAGCATCAACTCTTGGGTTAGTTTCAAATTATTAACCCCCAAAATCATTCTCGACCAATGGGGTTAAAAGTAGCAATGGGATTTATAACTTGCTTTGACTAACATGTGATGACAATGTTGATAATCATGACAATGAAGATGATGAATATAATGACAATGACGATAATGATGACATGAATGATGAATACAATGATAATGACAATGATTATGACACCAACGATGATGGTTACTATGTCAATGATGATGACAGTGACAATGATGATGACAATGACAACGACAATGGTGATGCCAATGACCTTGGTGAATCTTCCTGATTCTTAAAATTCCATCATTGTCAGCATCATAATAATTATCTTTGTCATTTTCATCTGGATCATTAGCATCGCCATCATTGTCATCCAGGTCATCATCATCATCATTATCAACCAGGTCATCATCATCAACAATGGCATGAATGATGACAATAACGATAATGATTCCACTAATGATGATGCCCATGATTATACCGATGATAAAAATGATTATGACATTATTGAATATGTGATTATATGATGACGATAACAATTGAAAAACTAGGTGCATTATATTGGGATGATGCTAAAGTGGATGCAGATTGCATCCACTTTAACATCCCAAATAATTTGCATTTAACTTATTCTTGTGCTATGTTGTCTAGGTTCAAAACTAGGAAAATATATCAGGATGGATATATAGTGGACACAAATTGTGTCCACTTTAGAATCCCAAATTAGTTACATTTACATTCTCGATGTGCTAGGTTGACAATGACAACAACAACGAAAATGGTGACAATGACAATGATGACAATGATTATGATCATCATCATTTTCATCGTCATCATCATTTTCATCATCATCATCATTGTCATATCATCATCTTCATAGTCATCATCACCATTTGTGTCATCATGATATAATCAAATCATCATCAATGTCATGATGATGACGATGTCAATGACAACAACAATGATGAGAATAGTGATAAAGAATACAATTGTGATGGTGTGATTGTATGACGATGACGATGATGATGAAAATGACAATGTTGATGAAAATGATGATGATAATGACAACAATGATGAGGATGGCAATGATGAGGATGAGGATGAGGATGAGGAAGGATATGATGATGATGAGGGTGATGATAGTTTGGATTGATTAATATTTCTTAATTTAAAGGTAATTATGAAAAACTAATTCCAGTGCAATGAATGTATTTAATTTTCTTGATTTTTTTAGATGTTATTTATCACCGGTTTGTTATTTTATTATATCCAACACAATTATTTTGGTGATTAAAAAAAATCAAATAACCTGAAAATTTATCCTTGATAACAAAAATTAACAAAATCATTAGATTTGAATTCACCTTCATTAGTTGTCCAAAGATTCTCAACTCTTCTACCAAGTTCTTTATTTCACCTCAGTTGACATAAAGACTTCCAACTCAACAAAATCATGACATTTATCATTTATGAGAAAATAAGTGCACACTTATAAAAAAACATTTGCAAATAATCATATTCATCATCATCATTATCATATAATCACATCATCATCATTTCCATCGGCATCGTCATCGTCATCATCATTATCACCATCATTATTCATTTCATTGCCATTTTCATTGTCATCATCATTGTCATTGTGATCGTCATCATCGCCATATAATCACATCATTGTTATTGTCATGATATTGATCATAATCATCATCGTCACCATGATCATTCTCATCGTAATCATCATCATCATTTTCCATGACATTACTAACATTCCCCCCTTTCCCTTATGGTCCCAATAATGATAAAACTTCAAATTAGGTGCCAAATTATAGGTGCACTTAAAACCTATAGTAGTGACCCAAATCAATTACAATTAAATTCTCCTTATTCTAGGTTGTCTATTTGTAAAATGAAGCACATTCTACTAGGTTGGTGATAAAGTGAATGCAAATTATATCCACTTTAGCATCCCAGATCAATTACATTTATATTCTCCTTATGCTAGGTTGTCTAGGTGCAAAACTAGGCACATTATTTTAAGGATGGTGCTAAAGTAGACACAAATTTTGTCCAGTTTAGCATCCCAAATAAATTACATTTAAATTCTCCTTGTGCTAGGTTGTCAAGGTGAAAAAAATAGGCGCATTTTGGGTCCACTTTAGTTCCAACTAATAGATCAATTAAACCAAAAAAATATTCTTGGTTGACGGGGTTAAAAATAACGAGAGGATTTATATCTTGCTCGGGAAACTCCTAGGGAAAGAAGAGGTCATACGTTTATTTTTTACCTAGACAGTCTTATCTTCTTCCAAATCTAGAAGTGGTGTTGAAGGATGATTTACAGCCTATCATCATCATCATCATTGTCATCATCATTATCATTGTCATCTATTACATCATCATCATCATCATAATCATCATTAGCATCTAGGTAAACATCATCATCATCATCGACATCGTCCTCATCATCATCATCATCGTCGTCGTCATCATCATCGTCCTCATCATCGTCATCATCATCGTCATAATCATCATCATTGTCATCATCGTCGTCTTCATCATCATTGCCATAATTGTCATCTTCACTTTCATCATCATTATCACCATCATCATTCATTTCATTTTCATCATCATTATCATCGTAATCGTCATGATGTTGATGATGATGATGATGATATGAATATATTATGAGGTGAATGTAAAGAATTTGTGGGTATATGAATTGTCCTTGCTAGACAGAGAATAATAAGAGCAATTTCTACCCATAATCAAATTTTTTGGATGAAATGCACTTGAGGAGTTGGAGGAGGATGCATTGTTGTGGAAGAATACTGACCAAGATACTTGAAGAGGGAAACATGGACTATGGGAAATTGGACTCAAAGGGTGATCACGAAGGAGATCAAAATCGTATGAGAGAAGTAAAGACCCATAATTGTTTCATCGTCTCTCTTAGAAATAATATGGGATCAAAAGACTCCCATTGGGGAGCCATTGTATTGAATTAATCATTAACAAAACCAAAATGGATCGATAGACTAAAAAATCTTTCATCCATGGTCTAATGATAGGGAAACAAATCCATGAATTTGCAAACAACTCTTTGAGTCTCAATGAGAGAGTAGAGGGGTGAAAATAAAGTCAACCATTGCATTTCAACCATGGGTCCAATATTGAATCACTCCCATGGATCATTAGTGGTTTAGGATTTGAAACTAGAGGCAACTAGGAGGAATCAAGAGTGCATGGAGGAAGTAATTTTCCATATCAAGCATGCCATAATATATTCCATTGACTAATTTTTTGTATGGTCCTCGACTTTAGTGGTATGGAAGTTGACTTGGACTACAGTTTACCTAGGAAGATGACAACATGTTACCATAACACAACCAGTTTAGAAGCTTGAATACAAGGATGAGTGACATATTAGACACATGGACGCTAGTTGATGGTTGATAGGAGACCCCTCAACTTTACAAGAAAATTAGGTCCATGTAGGTGCCATTTGGGCATAGTTAATTATAGTCTCCTAAAATTTTGTACTTGATTCTTGGGCCTTTTGTCCTTTTAGGAAGAAAGGTGATAAATAAACCAGAGAACAAACATTAGGGGATTAACTAGTTATCTAGTTGGTTAGTTAGTTTTGTTGGAAAATATAGGATCAATATTTCAATATGTCATGTCCCCATCCCAATAAGACTACTAGTTGACAATATTTCACCCACCTACTAGTTCCCTAGGTTGGGGAGGAGGCATTAAATCTTGAAATAAGGGAGCTATGGGACCCAAGAGAACCTTAGTTTGTCATTTACACATTAAATTGGGTCATAAAAATAATAAATATGGATAAAATAAAGTGGCATTGCTTCATAAGGACATTTGGAGGTTCATGGAGACCTTGGGTGGCTACATTCTTCCTTACACATGTCATGCCTTAACCCAAAATTAGAAATTATGATTAATGGAATGTTCTTGGAAGGTGAATAGGTGTCAAGTAACATATCATGAGCCCAAGGATTCATATGGGTAAATAGGATTAAATCCCCATAGAAGAGGAAGAGGCTAGGAAGAAACTAGGTGCCACTTGGAGATAGATTCCCTGCGTTTTATGGCAACGATGATGGAAGGTTATATGACAAGTCAGAAATGGTTGTGGACCTAATTGCATACATATGTCAATATGACGTGTCAGGGATAAAAATATCCTCCAAGGGGGCACACATGGGGTTTGGTGGAAGCAATTCAAATTTGGAGGAAGATGAAGGGTCGAGGAGAAGGACAAGTGTCATGGAGGTTACTAAACATCAAGGATGAGTTGGAGGAAGCTTATGGGAGTAAATTATACCTTGGAGGACCTTGGGAGGGTTATAACAATATGTAACGAGGAATGAGAATTTATTTTTACCATTTTAGAATTTTCCTTTGGAATTTTGGAAAGCACTAGCTTGTCCATTGCATGGTGAGTGCTCACTTACCCTGCTAGTGAGCCAATTTTGAGAGAGTGAGATTATCATCCAAGTTGGATATGGGATAGGAAACCCTAGCATCTCATTTGGATATTAATGGATTTTTTTACTGCATATAGGAGGCTTCTAATTTTTGTAACCCATCTCTCCTCCCATTCTCTCAATCCCCACTTCAATATTTCCATATTTCTCTATGATGGAGCACTTGTGTGAATGGTGGTTGCGCCCCATTGAGTCCACTTGATTCCTAAGAATGGGTGAATTATTTATGGATATATAATATGTCTCAAATCCTCTCTGTAAGTCGAAATCAGCAGAAATACATATGCAAATGTCCACATTTCCAAGCTTTGTTGTGACTAGTTTCCATGTGTTGATTTCCCACTTCAATGGAGTTGTATATCGGATGTATGTTGCGACTTGGATATGATATTATATTTTTTTAGTGAGATATTACTATTATTTTAATGGTATATATTTATTATTCTCTATTATGAACCATTGTAAACACAATTTGTGAGTCAAAGTTGAGCTTTTACACGTCATTTCTCTTGAGCAAATATCATTGAATTTATGCATTCGAATATGAAGCTTTACACCTCTGTTGCAGAAATATTAACCATGAAAAATGAAATTAAATTAAGTCTAATAATATTCACCATAATATGTATGAAAATTTTGTAGGTTCGCATAGGATTTGGAGAGCCATTTCTGCTCACACCCTAGGGGGAATTGCACCATAAATTACTAGTAGTTTTACCAATTTTTCCATTGTTCCAAAATCAAGTTGGAGATGTCTATAAATTTCATAAAGTTATAATAGATTCCATTTAGTGTTATTAATACTTCACATATAAATACCTACCAAATTCTAGACCCTCTTGTGCTGTTTGAATCCCCTAGAGTCAAGACTAGTCAAGACAATATTTCCCCAAATTCTGACTTTGTTGGGAATTTTCGAATTGGGTCATAACAATGGTATAATAGAATGATATTAGCACATTTTGGAGTACTATATTCATGTTTTTTGATGATGAAATCCCTTCATTAGAAACTAAGGCTGGAGACATCAACAGTGGAAGAGAAGAAAGTGAAGAAATCAATTCTAGGTACAAGGATATTATAAAAGAACTAGGATTTGGAGACATGGCTGAAAAGGAGGATAATGAGGACCTTAAAACTTTAATTAAATCATATCTTAAAGTTATGACCAAAAATTTCATGCAAGGGTTTGAATTGTTGGCTAGCCAACTTGGGGGCAAGTCAACACCCGGTAGTAGTAGTAGTTCACCTCATAATGAGAAGAAGACCAATGGGGAAGCCATTTTTTCAAATGCTGGACCTCGTAACCGACCCCGTGAGTTAAAGAATCAGAATGTACCTGAAATATGTAAGTTTTTAGAGTCCAAATAAGGCCCTTACACTACTTATGATGTGAGCAAAGCAACAAATGATTGGCAGCAACTAAGTGATGAATGTAGGAAAGTCCTAACTTTCGATGAGTTCATTAGAGCCTCTCTTCAGCTTAGAAAGGAGGAAGTGGGAATATGGAAATTCCTATTAATAATGAATTAAAGTACACCATGGGAAAAGTAACTATTCCTTCCTTTGTTGGTGCCTCACAAATTTCTGTTAATGCTTGGTTGCAAAAATTAAGTCTGTATTTTCAGTTAAATCCTATGGTTGAAGAAGATGCATTGAAAATGGCCATTTCGCATCTTGAAGGGAAATCTAGTGATTGGTGGTTCCATGTTATTATAACCTTGGGACATGATCATATTTTATATTATGAGGGTTTCCCCAATGCATTAATGGATATATTTGAGAGGAAAGACCCAAGACTTCCTTTCAAAGAACTAGCACAATTGAAGCAAGTAGGAACTCCTAAAGCATATATGTTAGAATTTGAAAAGCTTTTAGTAATGGTTTCTGATGTATCTATGTATTGGTTGGTTTTATTATTTACTGAAGGATTGACAGAAACTTCAAGAGGTCCCATGAAATCCCACAAGCCAACCACATTGAAGGATGCCATGGATTTGATAAGAGATTTGTAGAATGTGTTGAAAAGAACCAAATACCCCGCTAATCCAAATTTCCTTTCCAAGTTCAAGGAATCTAAGAAACCATGGAAAAATGACTCCTCTACCAAAGAAAATAAAGGAGGACCAAGTAAAGAAGAACTTAGAAGAAAGAAGCTATGTTTCACATGCCAACAACCTTGGGTTTCGGGACATAAATCTGCCAAGGGGAAGGCACACTACATTGAAGTTTTTATGAAGATGATGAAGATGGGGAGGAGGAGGAGGAATCACAACTTGCATCCCAAGAAGAGGGGTATGAAACAACAGAAGAAGAGCAACCCACTCCTGAGACAAGAAAAATTGTAGTACTCTCAAGTGTACCTAGATTCCACACCTTGAGGCTCAAGGGTAACATACAAGGCCAAAAGATCTCGGTTCTAGTGGATGGTGGAGCCACTCATAACTTCATATATGTAGCCTTAGTGGAGAGGAGAAAGTTACAAGCTGAAAATTTTGATGGTTTCACTGCCATCATTCCATGTAACAATTCTATGGACTACACTAAATGGATTCCAAAGCTTCAAGTTACTATAGGAAATCATACTATCACTGACATTTTTTATGTAGTGAATGTGGCTAATACAAATGAGGTTTTGGGAGTACAATGGTTGTATTATTTAGGGGAGAATATAGTGAACTATCAAGTCGTAAAAAATGAGTTTCAAAAATTTGGAATGGAAACCCGTCTTGTTGAGGGGAATGCACACTTACCCAAATCAAGTGGTGTCCTCTCACAACATGAGGTCTATATTGAGACATGGAGACATAGAATGGGCAAATGAATGTTTAATTACATATTCTAAACATCACTTGAAGGTTTTAAAGCATCCTAAGGATATAGATCAATTATTGAGTAAGTATGAGAGGGTTTTGGATGCCTTCTCCCAGGAAGACCCCCAGACAGAGGGGTGGAGCAGATCATTGGGTTAGAGATAGGAACACAACCTATAAAAATGTATCCCTATAGACACCCCAAAATGATTCGAGATGAGATTGAGGAGGCCATAAAATAAATCTTGGATTTGGGTCTCATAAGGCATAGTTCCAACCTGAATGCTTCTTTAGTTGTTATGGTAAAGAAAAAGGATGGAACTTTGAGGATGTGCATTGATTTTAGAGCATTGAATAAGAAGACAATGAAGAATAGATATCCAATCCCAAGTATTGATGAGCTCATGGATGAGATACATGGATCCAAGTTCTTCTCAAAGTTTGACCTTAGATATGGTTATCATCAAATTCGAATGAAGGAAGAAGACATACCAACGACTGCTTTCAGATGCCACTATGGTCACTTTGAGTTTTTTGCCATGCCCTTTGGCTTGACAAATGCACCTGTCGCATACCAATCATGCATGAAAAATATCTTCCACAAACAACTTTGTAAGTTTGTACTAGTTTTCTTTAATGAAATTCTTATTTACAGTAAAACTTGGAAGGAACATTTGCATAATCTAGAAGAGGTATTAAAAATTATGCATGATCAATATTTGTTTTCTAAGCTGTCAAAATATAAGTTTGGTTTGACAGAGCTCTTGCATCTTGGATACATCATTGGTCAATATGGTGTGAAGGTGGATATGGAGAAAATAAGAGCCATTATAGAATGGCCTCGTCCAAAAAATATCACTGAATTTAGAGGATTCAATGGAATTTGCACCTACTATAGAAAGTTTGTGAAGGGGTTCTCCCAACTCACTTCACCTCTCACTGATTTGAGAAATAAATATGATTTCCAATGGCATGAAGGCGATGAATAATATTTACAAAGAATGAAAAAGGTAATAAGAAACTATCTTATTCCATCATTGCTTGATTTTTCTAAACCATTTGTCTTGGAATGTGATGCATAAGGAGAGGGAATTGGAGCAATCCTAAAACAAGGAAAACACCCAATAGATTTTGAGAGTAGGAATATACAACCACATGATAACATTTACTCCATTTATGATAAAGAAATGTTATCCATCATGCATGCTTTGATCAAGTCTAGACAATACTTGGTGGGAAACAAATTTGTGGTCAAAACTGACCATAACTGCTTAAGGTACTTCCTCACTCAAAAGGATATAAATGAAAGGCAACAAAATTGGGTGAGTAAGATTAAAGAATTTGACTTTGATATTGAATATGTGAAGGGAAAAAATAATGTGGTAGTTGATGCCTTATCTAGAAGACGTTTTATTTATCTAATGGATGTAGCAGAAAATTTGAAAGGCCACATTAGAAGTAGAGTATGCCTGCAAGGATAAGTTTTCTTATGAAATTTTTGATGGGACTAACCATGATGATGGGTATAAGATGTTGGAAGGAATAATATACTACAAATATAGAATATATTTGGTCCCCAGTTCAAGTTTGAAGGAGAAAATTTTAAATAAAGCTCACGATTCTCTTTTAGCAGGTCACCCCTGTTTCTTCAAAACATACAGAATGTTGAGGGGAAGATTCTCATGGAAAGGGTTAAAGGCTGATGTTTTGAAGTATGTTAAAGAATTTTCCACATGCAAGTATCCATATCCTTGAGAGATATATTCTTCCTCTCAGTGACACCATTCTGCTGAGGTGAGTAAGGAATCAAATGTTGCATTTGGATACCTGCATCTTCACAAAATTATATGAATTATTATTTGACATATTCTCCACCATTATCATCTATGATATCTTTCATCTTCTTTCCAGACTAATTCTCTTTTAGGGCTTTAAAACCCTTGAAAATATCAAAGACTTCTAACTTGTATTTGAGGAAGAAGACCCAACAATATCTAGAAAAATTATTAATGAAAGTTAGGACATATTTGGCTTCACTCCTTGACATATGAGGAAATGCACCATCTATATCACTATGAACAAGCTCAATCGGTGCATAGGTTCTCTCATGACTGACTCTCTCATACTTATTTTCTGGGTGTTTTCCTAGAATGCATCCTTGATAGATTCCTTTAGAAAACTTGATATTGGGAAACCCTATGACCATATTTATCATACAAATGAGAAATATAATTGTAATTTAAATGGCCAAACCTCTCATGCTATAAATTTATTTCTTCATTGGCATGGATGAGGAGATCAGAAGGGGATGAGAAAGGCACAAAGTGAGAAAAATTCTACACTTTCGAGCTATGTTCAACAAAGCCTTTAGGTATGGCTCTACCAGTCGAGATTTTAGTGACTTATACATCATTGGATGTGAAGACAATCTTCTTAGGAGACTTGGTGTGGGTCATATGATAGATTGACAAGATATTGGTAGCAAGACCTAGGACATACAAAAAATTATTGAAGGAACCATGGTCAAGATATATTCTACCCTTCCCTTTGCATTCAATTTCAGAATCATCTCCCAAAACAATTTTAGGACCATTTGAAGCATCAAGAGAGGAGAAGGAATCCCTTGTCAAAACCATGTGTATTGAAGCTCTAGAATCAATGATGAAAGAAGAGGATCTTTCAGTGCTTTATATCAAGGCATGAAATCTATCCTTGTCAGAATTTGATCCTCCCTCCTTCTTCTTTGCACCTCTAGGAAGAGAGATATTGTGCTTCTCAAGGAGTTGAAACATCATATCAATTTGTTTCTTCATGCATGAGCTCTTAAGATGGAATCCCCCATTATAGTATGCACACTTGCTCATTTCACCCTTTCCTTTCTTCTTCTGTGGATTCTTCTTGAAGTTTGAAGAATCCTCTTGAGAATTTTGCTTGTCTTTATTTTGATCAGGAGGATTCTTTAGATTATCCTTCTTCTTGCCTTTGGAATATTTCTTTGAATCTCCAACAACCAAATCTTGATCTTTGGAAGGTTTAATGGTACCCATCATGACCAACTTGTCTTGCTCCCAGGTCAAATATTCCACGCATTCTACAAGTGGTGGCATATTCCAATTTAGAACAATTAGTTTTGTATCATGGAAGGTCGAAACAAACACTAAAAAAATTTGGGCCTAACTTTGAAAGTATGACCAAGACTAATTTCTCATCCTTCTTTTCAAGTCCACACTGCTTCAGTTGAAGAACAAGATCCTTGAAGTTAGAGAAATAGTCTTGTAAGGTCTCTATATTACTTGGACTCATGAGACACGATCATTCTCTAGTTGATGTCCTCTCATTTCATATGTCTTTCCAAACTAAGCTTGAAGTTTCTCCCATACTTCATTTGGTGTAGTCAATCCATCTATATGGAAAAGAAGGTCTTCGGAAATACTAAGACACAAGAGACCATAAGCCTCATCCCTCCTATTGTTCCACTTGATATTATCTATTGCTGAATTAGGATAAGTCTCAGTTGCCATGGTCATCCTGTAGAGGCCCTTGCTCCTCAACAAGACCTCCATCTGTGCATTCCATTCAAAATAATTAAATGGAATCAAGATGATATTTTGAGATTGATCCATTGCTTCAACAATTGCACCCTGGTAGATTGATTGCAACCCCTGAGAGAGTGAGAATCGATCCTACAATCACAAATAAAAAAAGAGAGGAGAATTATTGAGCTAAGGAATCTTTGATACCATGTGAAAATTAGGCCCAGCCTTAGCACAATTGAACTCACAAAAATTGCTAAACAATATGCATAGATTTCACTAAAAAATGGAGACTAAATTAGTGCATAACACTAAATTGAATTAAATAAGTGTACACCATGGCTGTCCAAATATATAATTACATTAGGCATTCAATAGCCTTAGAAGGAAAGTCAAATCCTCACAAAAAATAGGCTTACTATAATCAAAATCCCCCCTTAAGTGCATAAAACACTTTCCAAATCAGTCAAGGAGGTCACAAATTAGATGAATAAGGCATGTTAGATAATGAGTGATGGAAAGTCAATAGGATCAGGCTTTTGAGAGAGAAAAATATGGAGGATGAGTTGGGAAAAAATAAGGTAGTTCCCATGAGACTAGCTTTTACCTTTTCCTTTTTAAAACTGGAAAAACAGTCTAAATCTGAGAAAAGCAGGAATGTGCTCTTACTAATATGGGAAGTCTATAAAGTAGACATAATATTATCCAGAATAAGGATAAGGGAAATCCTGGGTGTAAACATGGCAAGTGTTGGCAAAAAATGCAAGTGGAGGCCAACTACCTAGTCTAGAACATAGGAAATTAATCAAGGAGATTAATAAATGATATTCCAAGTATGATGATGGGTTTTTGAGTATTCCAACAAACCTTTCCACTAGCTTGCAGATAACAGCTGGTGGAAAACACGTGTGTATCTTAACAAGAATGACAATTCATTAAAAATATCATTTTGGAAATGAATTCCATTATCCAAGACCAACTGCTTGAGTATGCCAAATATTGTAATGACGTGGTTAAAGAAGAATCTAACATCCTTGGTGCTATTGTTGTTGAAAATAGGATATGCCTCGGTCCATTCATAAAGTTATCAATGACAATGACAATTTACTTATGGCCCTAAGCAGACACAAACTGACATTCCATGAAGTCAATCTCCCACTTGCAGAAGGGACCAATAATGATGACTAGGTGAAAAGGGGTTGGAGGGCCCCTAGTTTTACTGGAGAAAACTTGGTAGTTTTCACTCCATTTGATTGCATGAATACAATCATTGATGAGTGAGGGACAAAAGTAGCCTTTGCACAAGATTTTTTGAGCACTTGTCAATCCTGATAAGTGGCCATCACATGTTATACCATCCCATTCATTAAGGACTTTCTTGGGCTTCATGAGATAAACACCACTGCAAAATGTTGACTCATCGATAGAGAATTTATCTAATGAGGAGGTAAGGAGGGTTTTTGTGATGGATGTGACATTGATCATCATGTGAGAAGTGGTAAGTGAATTTTTGTGTGCAGAGATATGTGAGGACATATTATTACCATGGATATTAGATAATGATGACAAACAAATGTTCATCCAAAAACATATCATTTATGGGGCCCCCGCTGCATCAGTCGGGAGTTCACTAATGAGCTTAGTGAGGACCAAATTCATTTCTCTTATGTGTGTTACAAGATAAAGATTGAATTCTTGAATAATAATGATCCAACGAGCAAAATTACCATTAATAAGTCATTGACCTAGTATGTACTACATAAAGTTAGAGTTTGCAATCATGGTGGTTTTACGTAACAAGATGTAATGGTGAAGATTTTGCACTAAGGGGATTACGGCCAAAACTAATTTCTTATCGTGGATATTATTAAGTGGTGATATTGACAATGTCTTTTCTAATGTAATAAATGATGTCCTCACAATGATCTTCATTGTTATGAACTAAGACGCTAGAAATCGAGAAGCGAGACACTAAAATATAAAGGATGAAATCATTTTTGAAGTTTTTCAGGGAAATAAGAGGATTTGAAGTGATATATTATTTAGCTCCTTTAAATATTATTGTTCTTGCTCACCCCACCAAAAGGAAATGTCTTTCCTAACAAGACGTAGGAATCCACACGCTTTTTTAGCGTAGTCGGGGACAAAGCGATGAAGGAAGTTGGATTTTCCTTGAATGCTCTACAACCACCCTCGAATATTTGGTGGAGAAAGTTTGAGGTTGGATTGAAATTTGAGGGGATCGACGATGATCCAAGTTTGAAATAAGAGGAGCCCCAATAAGCATCATATTGTGATGCAGAACACACATTTGTGATGGTTTAATCGTATCATTCGATTGCTGACATTGTGAAAAGATAATCCATAGATAAGCGAGGTGATCCGTATGGTTCTTGATTTGGATATAAGGTCATTGAGATAAGCCAAGATGAATGAGGCAAGTATTTAAACACATAGGACATGGAGCATTGGAATGTGGCTCCATTGTTATTTACTCCAATGAACATGATGCAATAGGAAAATGTACTGCATGGTGTTATGAAAGGCATTTTATATTGATCTTGTTGATGGATTTGTATTTGGTTGTAGCCAAAAAATCCATCCATAAATGATAAGACTTCTTGAACGCAACATGCATCAATAACTTGGTCAATGAAAGGGATAGGGAGGTTTTGTTTGGGAAAATATTGATTTATATCTCTGAAATTTGTGCATACATGAAGTGTTTTATATTTCTTGTTAACAAGGACAGGATATGATACCCATGATATGTTGGAAATCAGGTATATGAACCACACATGGTGAAGCTTCTCAATTTCTACTTTAATAACAACTTATTTGGAAGTGTGGATAAAGCATCAAGCCATGTGTTGATATGATGTCCTACAATGGAGAGGTTGATCTCTAGCATCTTTATGTATGACGAGGAAAAAATATCCCGAAATGATTGGAATAGTGCTTTGTAAGTAGTGGCATCTTGTTGAGAGGAAGAGGCATCGATTAAGATGTTTTCTATAGTGGCAGGAAAGACATAAATATCTACCTTAATAGTTGGTGATATGTTGGCCATGTTTCCTTCCTCGAAAGCATTGAGAGTAGAAACAAGAATTTTGAACCAATCAGTGTGTTCAGAAGGGATTAAATCCTTGGTTTCAACAAAGTATTGCTTTTCCATTATGTTTGTGAATGTGTCTTGGGACGTGAAGTAATGATCCCCATTTTGAATATGTTTTGAAACAACCTATGGGAGGCAATTTTATGATATACCCCCATAAGGCGACATTTTGATATGTAACTTATGAGGTGAAATATGTACATGTTATATATGATGATTTATAGATGCACGATTTTGTGGGTTCCTCAATCTACGTGTCTGAAATGTGCGATGATGTGTATTTATGTTTTTATTTATTTATGTATGTATGATGATCATAACATTTATTTATTTATAAATGTATGGTAAAAACATAAACTTTTCCTTACTTTTCTTGATCAAATGTATTTCCAATGTAACAAATGCTAATATAATACTTCATAGTATGTGATCTACAAATGCATTAGCAATTCTAAGAACATGGATGAATGTGACGGTTTCAAACTAGAAGACCAAAAGCTACACTCGAAGAAATTTTTGGAAGAGGCATGGATTACATACACAAAATACATCGTAAAAATATGCAACAAGGAGTTAAGAACCTAGATGAACGTGAACTTTATTGGATGCAAAAAAATGGACAACATCGACCAATAATCCAATAACAACATCATACTTTGCTTGCTTATTAGTGAAGAGACCAAGATATGTGCCACATATGTGGTAAAGTGCATGCATCGAGGTGTAAATAGCCTAAGCAGAGGACATGTGATTCTTTGACCAATGACTCATGTTGTCGGTGAAGATGACATAATAGTTTATATTTGAAGTCATATGCAAAATAAATGGCAGGAATGTTCAAGGTGCATAAGCTAAGAGAAGAGAAACTAAAAAATTAACAACTAATTAAAACACGTGGTATACATTGTGTTGTTGAAAGTGACAATGTAGGTTTTGGGTAGAATTTCTTTTAGTTTGTGATTGTCGATGGAAACTTTCACTTAACTAGCGGTGCTAGTAATCAGTGCGACTTGTCTAGATAGATGTTCGTGCGTCTGTGTAGTTATCTCAATTTGACAACTATGGAAAGAATTTATTCAAGTATAACACATTGATCGAGATGTCAAGAAGGCCTCCTCTAGGAAACCAAGCACATAGGATCCTTTGGGGAGGCATTGTTTGATGATGTAAGGGCATTTCAATAAGGGGGAAAAAATGCTAGGACATGGTTTGGTGTCCTTCTTGGCATAAAAAATGAGAACAAGATCACCTTCAAAAAAGCTGTAAGGATGAACATGGTGATTGCAATGGGATTTGGAATGTTATTTCATGGCTTCATTTTACTGTAACAAAGTGTGGAGTTCTTTGTCGAGGTGTTTCAACATGATTAATCTCTACTCTAATCTCGATGAATCAAGTAGGATTTCAAGAACGGTTTGAAGGGTAGGAATATCGCACTCAATGGGAAAGATTTCCTCAATGCCATGAATGAGGTGAGAGGGAGTAAATCATGTTGTAGTCTTAATAGATGTTTTGTAATCCCATAGTGTGGAAAATAGCATATGATGTTAATTGGATTTATTGTATTGATCCTCTGTTGGTACATGGTTTTAAGGACTTTATTGACAACCGAGACCTTTCCATTAGCTTGCAAATAATAGTGGGTGGAAAACACATGTGAGAATCTCAACAAGAATGAGAATTCATTGAAAATATCAATTTGGAAATGAGTTCCATTATCCAAGACCAATTTTTTAAGTATGCCAAATATTGTAATGACGTGGTTAAAGATGAATATAACATCCACGGTGCTAGTTTTGTTGAAACTAAGCATTGCCTCGATCCATTTGGTAAAGTAATCAATGCCGACAATGTGCTTATGGCCTTGAGAAAACAGGAACTAACATTCCACGAAGTCAATCCCTGACTTGCAGAAGGGACTAACAATGATTACTAGGCACAAAGGGGTTGGAGGGGGCTTGGTTTTACTGGAGAAAATTTGGCAGTTTTCACACCATTTGATTGCATGAATATAATAATTAAAAGAAAGGGCCAAAAGTAGCTTGTGCACAAGATTTTTTAAGCACTTATCAATCCTAATAAGTGGCCACTGCATGTGATTCCATGCTAATCATTAAGGACTTGCTCGACCTTCATGAGATAAACACCGCTACAAAATGTTGTCGAATACTCATAGATATAGAATTTCTACAATGAGGAGACAAGGAGGGGTTTTATGACGAATATGGCATTGATATTCACATGAGAGGTGGTAAGTGAATTTTTGTGTGCAGAAATATGTGACGACATCTTCGTACTAGGGATATTCAATACTAAGGATAAACAAATGTTCAACCAAAAACTAATCATTAATGGGGGCCCCGCTGCATTAGTTGGGAGATCACTAATGAGACCAGTTTGGACCAAAATATTTTTTCTTATGTGTGTTACAAACTGAAGATTGAATTATTGAATAATGATGACATAAAGAGAAAAAAATACTGTTGTTAAGTCATTGGTGTAGTATGTACTACGTCAGGGTAGAGTTTGCAATCATTGTAGTTTTATGTAGCAAGATGTAATGGTGATGATTTTACACTGAAAGGATTATGACCAAAACTAACTTCTCGTCGTGGCTATAACTAAGCATTGGTCATGACAATGTCTTGCTAATGTAATAAAAGGAGTGCTCACAATGATCTTCATCATTATGAACTAATACGCTATCAACCAAGAAAGGGGGGCAACAAAATATAGGGAATGAAACCATTTTTGAAGTTAGGCAAGCAAATAAAAGGATTCAATGTGAGATATTGTTTGAGTGCCTCAAAATATCATTGTGCTTGGTTATCCCATCGAAAGGAGACATCTTTCCTAAGAAGACATAGGAATCCCTACACTTGTTTAGTGTAGTCAAGGATGAAGCAATGAAGGAAGTTGGATTTGCCTTGAAAGATTTATAACTGCCTTCGAATCATTGGTGGAGGAAGTTTGAGGATGCCATGAAATTTGAGGGGATCAACGATGATCCCAATTTGAAGGATGATGAGCCCAAATAGGAATCAAGTTGTGATGAAAAACACACATTTGAGAGGGTTTAATCATATCATTGTACCATTGACATTGTGAAAAGATGATCCGCAAATATGTGAAGTGATCGGTGGTGATCGGTATGTTTCTTGAATTTGGATGTAAGGTCATCGAGATAAGCTAAGATGATATGATCCAAGTTGTTAAAAACATGGGGCACAGAGAGTTGGAGTGTTGCTCCAATTTTTGTTAGTCCAAACAACGTGATGCGATAGGAAAAGGTACCCCATGCTGTTGTGAAAGCCATTTTATATTGATCTCATTGACATATTTATATTTGGTTGTAGCCAAAAAATTCATCCATAAATGAAAATACTTCCTGATCACCACATGCCTAAAAAACTTGGTCAATGAAAAGGGTACGGAAGATGTATTTGGGACAAGCTTGATTTAGATCTCTGAAATCTGTGAATACATGAAGTGTTTTTTTTTTCTTGCTAATAAGGAAGCGATTTGATACCCATGATGTGTTGGCAATGGGGTAGATGAACCATGCATGGTGAAGCTTCTCAATTTCTACTTTAATAACAACTTCTTTGGAAGGGTGGATAGGTTGTTCTTTTTGTCGTATTGACAAATAATCAAGACATGTTTCAATATGATGTTCAACAATGGCAAGATTGATCCCTAGCATATCTATGTATGATGAGGAAAAAATATCCCGAATTCTTGGAATAGTGCTTTATAAGTAGTGGCATCTTGTTGAGAGGAAGAGGCACAAAGTGAGATGTTTCCTATGGTGCTAGGAATGACAAAGATATCTACCTTAATGGTTGCTGATATGTTGGCGATGTTTCCTTCTTCGAAATCATAGAGAGTAGGAATAGGAATTTCGAAATAATCAATGTGGTTAGGAGGGATTAAATCCTTGGTTTCGACAGAGTATTGATCCGCCATTGTGATTGTGAATGTGTCCTAGGACATGAAGTAAGAATGATGATGCATATCATCGCATGGTATCTCAAGACCAATTATAGCTTCTTAGATTTCTTTGTCTAAGTGAAACAAACAATCGAGGAATTTATTTGGAATTGTTGGTCCAACTGGGGTAAAATTTGGTTTTTGATTGGTTGAGATGGTAGCTTGTTGTAAAGGTGTTGTGTTAACCATATTGGACAAGCCCACGTGCATTATTATCATTCCTAATAATGGATGATGATACCCAAGGGTGGATGTTAGGGTATGTACTCTTGATATACCAATGATACCTTTTGTTGATGGTGATGATTGGGCATCAGTCGTAGAAGCACTGGATGGTGAAATGTAAAACATATTCAAATTTTCAGTTATATCTTGTGATATGAGCAAGATCTATTTCTATTGCAAGATCCGCAAGGGTGTAAGAAGAAGAGATATGCTATTTGGTTGGCTTGATTTATCAAGGCGTAGTGCTTATTTTTCCTGTAAGATGAGACATCTGAACGAGCAATGGGTTAACAAAACACATCTTCTACAAGGGTGAGTGGGATAGTCGATTACCAATGTATGTTCTAGATATTGAATGATTATGATTGTCCAACGTATGTTCATGTCATATAGGAGCATGTGGGTGATGTAAGGGAATACTGAACATTATGGGGGAGAGAGCACCTCCTTTATTGTTGATATGAAATTAATGGTGACATATTCAATGGAATTATTTGAGATTGATGAACCCTGGTGAGGGTTGTTCAAAATCGAGGGAGATCTAGACAATGATGTGTTCAGTGACCAAATTGGGAGCAAATAGTGCATGGATGAAATTTTGTGTACATGGTTGTTCTCTTCGATTTTAGAGGTTATTCTATTGGACTAGAGATATTTCCTACTACTAGTAATTTCAGGGATATGTGAGTAGGTGTGGATAGAAAGTTTCTAAACTCTAGAAAAGTTGGGCATAGTTTTGCAAGGTTTCATGTTGTGTTGCACAAGGAACATGGTTGTGTTATGGTTAGTACTATAGGCCATGGAATCCCGAATGGAAAGACATTAAGCAGAGTAATGGGTGTAAAATTGATATGCTAGTATGGTTTGGGAGTTATCTCTGGGAATGGTGGTTTTAAATACCAAAGAGGGATTTTGAGGGCAATTCTTAGCAAAGTGAGGGTAGCCATGACTGACATTCTTTGTATACTTGTGGGAGGAAAAAATAATGGTACTTCGACGATTGGTGCAATCGACGGAGAAGGTGGGATGGTCCTATTTTCGATAGTGGGAACTACTGCAGGGAGTAGTAAGGTTTCACCCCCTTCTTTAGATGTGGGACTGGTAACATATGATGGTGATTCATCTAGGGAGGAGAAGATGATACACATGAGGCCATCTATAAGCTGATGATTGTTGATTTTTGTAACTCAAGATGTCCTCCATGTGGTTCTTCCTAGCATGGAGGTTCATCATTAGTATAGGCAGTAGGTTTGAGTGTGAGATGCACTTCAAGAGGTTGTAATGGCTTAAGTGATTGAAGACATGCCGTGTTTTAGATACTTCTTCGATAAGATGTATGCACGTAGTGATGCATCAGTTTATGATGGGTGAGTTGCATGATGAATGTGCATGAGATATGCATTTTCATTTCCATGATGGCATGGTATGCATGGAGGTGGTCAGTTGCATGGAGGATGCATGTAGTTTACACTGTTTTGATGCACAATTTTTAATTCACTAGTGAAATTTTGCATGCAAATTAAAATTAGGGTTTTGAGCCCTAATCTCATAACAATTTTATAAAAGAACATTTGGAATAAATATTTTAGTGTTGCTTTTGTGAGTTAGGTGATTAGAGTAGTTGAGTTATTCAGCTGGGAAGAGGATGACATATCCATCTGAGATAGATGAGACACATTCCTAAGAGAGAGTAAGGGCAGTTCTTCTGAGACTGAGGAAGGACATAGAAGCTGAGATGTCTTGCAGCAACAGAGGGGCATATTCCCAACTACACCACACATGTGAGAGAAGCTACACATGTGTTGAGGTCAAGAGGGCCAATTTGATGTTGAGTATCCTTCATAAAAAATTGAGGAGGGTTCACATATGCCTTAGTCAGAGGTGGAATAAGGAAAATACAACTGGGGTGTGCTTCTGAGAAGAGAGGGAGAAACTATACAATGGGGGGCATCACTCAAAGATTGAGGGAACATATTCTCTTTAGATAGAGCAATATTGAGAGGAGGGGCAGAGGAAGCATCCCTTCAGAGGATAGATAAATTGAACAACTTCAAGAGATTGGCAGTGACAATATTCATAGTTTTATAGTGAGAGAATACAGCTGGGGGTGCATTTGCCAAGAGCAACAACTACAACTGTTGCAGATATAGGGCTTTGGCCCATTAGGTTCCTTTGTTATTTCTCTGAATATTGATTGTACTCTTTATCTATTATTTTTCTCAGGCTCGAGAAATAAGAAATCCCCATAGATGTTGTTTTCCCCATTCTGGTTTCCAAGGTAAAAATATGAGTCTTAATTTGTGTGATTGCTATTAGTGTTAGAATTTGTAGAGATATCATGTGCTACTAATTATAGTCTTGAATATATTCTTATGTTATTTGAGTTTTATATATCTAGAATTATTGATATGTATAGCCATGTGGAGATCTATATTTCCAGAGCAAGTAGAGACCTTTGGAAAATATACATGGTATTAGATCCTGGTTGAAGGTCAAGGGGAAATCACACTTATATCTGCGAACAATATACTAGAACTACATGGAGATTCAGTGGTGAGATCATATATGTGGAGGGAGTGACCATATATGACATATTTTAAGAGAAGGGTTGAGATCTATGACAATAGAGGTCAAATCTAATAGATCTGAAAAGTTGGAGTCTAGCTCTGAGATAGAGACCAAATAAACCAAAACTGACAAACATTATTTAGATATGTGGTTGCAAAGGTCATATTTATCATATATCAGAGTTTGGAGGATATATTTGAAATAGATATTTCATATATTGGGGAGGAGGGGCCAAATATGTGACAGCGTGGTTCCTTTGTTCATTGTGATAATATTGATTCAAATCTAGTTAACCAAAGAGTATGGCAAGCAGTTTGTGTGTTGCAGATCGGTTGGATGGGGCCTTGAACTTTAGTGCATGGAAGACTAGGTTTTTCCTATTTTTGAAGGAAAGCGAGTTATGGGATATTGTGGAGAGTACTGCCAAAAATCCCATAACCGTTCGAATAGATGCTATGGAAAAGGATTCATATCACAAGAAAAACATAAAGGCTCAGAGAATTCTCTTTGATGTAATAAAGGATCATGTAATACCATATATTACAAGTAAAGAGAATTTTTATTATATGTGTAATGTCGCAATTCAAAAATTCCCAATAAAGGAATAATTTTGGAAAAAATGTCTTGACTAGTTTTGACCCGGGGAGATTCGAATGGCTCAAGAGGGTCTCAAATTTGGTAGGGACTGATGTGGGGAGTCTTAGGAATATTAAATTTATTCTATAATATTTTTATGAAAGGTCATATACATCCGCAACTCGAATTGGGCATGATGGAAAAAGGGAAAAATTACTAGCAATTTATGATGCAATTCCCCCTAGGGTGTGGGAAGAAATGGCTCTCCAACTCCTAATAAACCCTCCAAAATTTAAGAAAGAAGTATGGGAACTATAATTAGAGTTAATTTACTATTTCCACAATAGATGATTAAAGGTTCATATTCGAATGCACAGTTTCAGTGATATTTGCTTAAGGGAAATGACACAATAAAGCTCAACTTCGACTCATAAATGGTGCATATAATGGTTAAGAAAAGAGAAATATGAATACATACCTTTGAAATCATTTCAATATCTCACTAACAACATATAACATTGACCCAAGTCACAATATACATCAGATACACAATCTCCATTGAAAGGAAAAATCATCACATGGAAACTAGTCACAAGAAAGCTTAGAAATGTGGACATTTGCATATGTATTTATTATGATTTCGAATTACATATCATGTGAACATGATATGACATATCCATACATCATACATCATACCTTTGGCATCAAATGAATTCAATGGGGCGCAACCACCATTCACACTAGTGCCCTTCATAGAAAAATGATGGAAATATGGAAGTGGAAATTGATAGAATGGGGGGGAGAGATGGGTCACGAACATCAGAAGCCTCCTATATGAAATAAAACAATTCATGAAGCTACAAATTATAGGTCTAATTGGCCTCTCCCATTTCCACTTGGATGAGAAACTCACTCTCTCTAAATTGGCTCACCAAGAGGGTAAGTGTGCACTCACTGTGCAAAGGACAAGCTAATGCTCTCCAAATGCCAAAGGAAAATTCACAAATGATCAAAATACATTTCCATTCCTCATGACATATTTTTATATCCCTCACAAGCTCCTCCAAGGTTTAATTCATTCTCATAGGATTCCTCCACCTCATCCTTGATGTTTAGTAACCTCCATGCCACTTAGCCTTCTCCTCAATCCTTCATCTTCCACCAAATTTGAATGGTTTCCTAACTCCCAAATTCTACCTATTGGTGGATATTTTTAGACCTGCCATTTCATATTTTTCATATTTCAGCAATCAGGTCTCACTTTTCATAGAATCTTCCATCATTGTTTTCATAAAGCACAGGGAATCTAGGTCCACATGCCACCTAGTTTCTTCCTAGACTCTTCCTCTTCTATGGGGAGTTAATCCTACTAAACCATTCGAATCCTTGTGCTCATGATATGTAATTTTATGACTCTTCACCTTACAATAACCTTCCATCACTCATAATTTCAAATTTGGGATTAAGTCATGACACGTGTAAGGAGGAATCTAGCCATCCAAGGTCCCCATGGACATCCAAATGTCCTTATGAAGCAATGCCACCTTATATTCTCCATATTTATTATTTGTATGACCCAAATTAATGTGTAAATGATAAAATAAGGTTCTCTTGGGTCCCATAGCTCCCTTATTTCAATATTTAATACCTCCTCCCCCAACCTAGGGAACTAGTAGGTGGTTGAAACATTGTCAACTAGTAGACCTATTGGAATGGGAACATGACATCCCTCCCCAACCAATATTTCCTGTCCTCAAGCAATGCCAAGTTTGGATGCTACAAAATTTTCTCATCTTCTTAAGTGGCCTCCTCACTAGGAAAATCCTTCCGTTGTACCAAATATTCTTTTATTGTTCCTCTTTGTAGTCTTCTCTCCCTTGTTCTCAAGATTTTGTTTGGAATGAGAACAAGTTGTACTTCATCATCCAAAGGTGGTAAAGTATCTAAAACTAAAAGGTGTTTCCCTATAATATTCTTTAGACAAGAAACATGAAATACATTATGAATTTTTCTTCCCATGGGAAGCTTCGATTGATAGGCCACTCCTCCAACTTTTCGAATCACCTTGTAGAGACCATAAAATCTTGGTTTGATATTTTCTGAACATTTACCTTTTATGGTGGCATGTTTGTATGTGTGCAACCTCAAATATACCAATTCATTCACCTGGAATTGTCTCTCCATTCTATGTTGATTTTCATATTGTTTCTGCTGATTTTGAGCAACCTACAAGTTATCTCTCAAAACTGTCAAAATTTCTTGACTTTATTCAACCCAGTCCTTAGCATTTGGAGCTATACTATCACCAAAAATGTGGTCAATAAAAGTGGATGCATCATAACCATAAATTGCTTTAAAAGGATACATGCCAATGGACATATGGAAAGTAGTATTGTAACAAAACTCACCCAAATGCAACCATTTTATCCATGCTTTTTGCTACCCACTAACATATTTCCTCAAGTAGCCTTCCAACCATTGATTCACCCTCTCTGTTTGGCCATCAGTTTGGGGATGATATATTGTTCTAGGTTTCAATTTTTTCCCCACCATTTTGAAGAGTTCTTGCCAAAATGCACTAAAAAATATGCTATCTATGTCACCAACAATGCTCTTAGGAAGCCCATGCAATCTGAAAACTTCTTTAAAAAATAGTTCAGCCACTTGTGCAGCAGTGAAACTGTTAGTAACAACAAAAAAATGATCAAATTTAGTAAGTCTATCCACCACCACAAATATGAAATCCTTATCAAATACTTTGAGAAAACCGGTGATGAAGTCCATGGAAATGCTCTCCCATTTTTGTACTGGAATTGGAAAGGGATGTAAGAGACCAGCTGGATGAGTGTGCTCCAATTTATTTTGCTGACATGTGGGGCATTCATTAACATACTTCAGAACATCAACCTTCAACCCTTTACATGCAAATCTTTCCCTCAACATTCGATATGTTTTGAAGAAACCAAAGGGACCTGCTAGAGGAGAATCATGAGCTTTTTTAAAAATTTCCTCCTTCAAACTTGAATTAGGGACCAAATAGATTCTACATTTGCAATATATGATTCCTTCCAATACCTTATACCTATCATCATTGTTAGTCCCATAAAAAAGTTCACAAGAAAATTTATCTTTGGCATACTCTACTTCTAACGTGGCTTTCCAATTTTCCGCTACATCCATGAAAGAAATAGAAGGTATTCTAGATAAAGAATAAACTACCACATTATTTTTCCCCTTCAGATATTCAATATCAAATTAAAATGCTTGAATCTTACTCACATCTTACTCACTCACTTTTTCTTCATTTCATTTAAATACTTTTGAGTGAGGAAGTACCTTAAGATGTTATGGTTAGTTTTGACTACAAATTTGTTTCCCACCAAGTATTGTCTAAACTTGATCAAAGCATGCATGATGGCTAGAATTTATTTATCATAGATGTAGTAAATACTCTCATGTGGTTGTAACTTCCTACTCTTGAAAGCTATTGGGTGTTGTCCTTGTTTTAGGACTACTCCAATGCTTTCTCCTGATGCATCACATTCCAAGACAAATGGTTTAGAAAAATTAGGCAATGCTAGAATAAGACATTTGCTTATTACCTCCTTCATTATTTGGAAATATTTTTCATCCCCTTCATGCCATTGGAAAGCATATTTATTTTTCAAATCAGTGAGAGGTGAGATGAGTTGGGAGAACCCATTCACAAAATTTCTATAGTAGGTGCAAATTCCAATGAATCCTCTTAATTCAGTGAGAATTTTGGGACGAGGCCACTCTAAAATGGCTCTTATTTTCTCCATATCCACCTTCAAGCCATATTGACCAATATGTGTCCAAGATACACGAGCTCTTTCAAACCAAATTCACATTTTGACAGCTTAGCAAACAAAGATTGATCATGCAGAATTTTAATACCTCTTCTAGATGATGCAAGTGTTCCTCCCAAGTTTTATTGCAAATAAGAATGTCATCAAAGAAAACAAGTACAAAATTACAAAGTTGCTTGTGGAAGATGTTGTTCATGCATGATTGGAATGTGGCTGGTGTATTTTTCAATCCAAATGGCATGACAACAAACTCAAAGTGACCATAGTGGCATCTGAAATCAGTCTTTGGTATGTCTTCTTCTCTCATTCGAATTTGATGATAACCTGATCTAAGGTCAATCTTTGATAAGAACTTGGCCCTACAGAGCTCATCCATGAGCTCATAAATCCTTGGGATGGGGTATCTATTCTTTATTGTCTTCTTGTTTAATGCTCTGAAATCAATGCACATTCTCAAGGTTCCATCTTTCTTTTTTACCATAACAACTGAAGAAGCAAATGGTCTAGAACTAGGCTTTATGAGACCCAACTCCAAGAGTTCTTTAATGGCCTCTTAAATATCATCTCTAATTCTTTTGGGATTCCTATAAGGCTGCATTTTGATAGGTTGTGTTCATATCTCTAACTCAATGTTATGCTCAACACCTCTATATGGTGGTCTTCATGGGGGAAGTCTCCAAAAACCTTCTCATACTTACTCAATAGTTGTTTTATCTCCTTAGGATGATTGGAAATGTTCAAGTGGGGTTTAGGAGATTTAATTAAACATTCAGCAACTCACTCTATATCTCCATGCCTCAAGATATTCCTCATGTTGTGGGAAAATACTACTTGATTTGGGTAAGTGTGCATTCCCCTCAACAAGATGGGTTTCCCTTACAAACTTTTGAACCTTATTTCATGGAATTGATAATTCAATGTATGTTCCCCTAAAGAATACAACCATTGTACTCCCAAAACCACATTTTTATCAACCATATTCACTACATAAAAATTATTAGCAATAGTATGATTTCCTAGAGTAACTTGAAGCTTTGGAATCCATTTAGTGCAGTCCATAGAATTGTTACCTGGGATGATGACTGTGAAACCATCAAAATTTTCAGCTTGTAACTTTATCCTCTCCACCAAGGCTACATATATGAAGTTGTGAGTGGCTCCACCATCAACTAGAATAGTGACATTTTGGCCTTGTATGTTGCCCTTGAGCATTAAGGTGTGGAATCTAGGTACACCCGAAAGTGCTGCAATTTTTCATGTATCAGGAGTGGGTTCTTCTTCTTCTGTTGTTTGATACCCTTCTTCTTAGGCTTCAAGTTGTGCCTCTTCCTCCTCCTCCTCCTCCTCTTCATCATATTCAGAGAAAACTTCAATGTAGTGTGCCTTCCCCTTGGCACATCTATGTCCTGGGACCCAAGGTTGTTGGCACGTAAAACATAACTTCTTTCTTCTAAGCTCTTCTTTGCTTGGTCCTCCTTTATTTTGTTTGGTATAGGAGTCTTTTTGCCATGTTTTCTTACCCTCATTGAACTTGTAAGGGAAATTTGGATTAGGAGGATATTTGGTTCCTGGAAACACATTCTGCAAATCCCTTGTCAAATTCATGGCATCCTTCAATGTGGTTGGATTGTGGGATTTCACTAGCCCTCTCAAAGGTTCTGTCAATCCTTAAGTAAAAAATAAAACCAACCTAGCCATATATACATCAGAAACCATTACTAAAATCTTTTCAAATTCTAACATATATGCTTCAGGAGTCCCTACTTGCTTCAATTGTGCTAGTTCTTTGAAAGGGAGTTTAGGGTCTTTCCTTTCAAATCTCTCCATTAATGCATTGGAGAAACCCTCATAAGATAAAATATGATCATGTCCCAAGGTTCTAACACCATTGAACCAACAATCACTAGCTTCCCCTTGAAGATGCAGAATGACCTTTTTCAATGCATATTCTTCAACCATAGGATTTAATTGGAAATATACACTTAATTTCTGCAACCAAGCACTAGCAGATATTTGTGAGGAACCATCAAAGGAAGGAATGGTTCATTTGCCCATGGTGTATTTTTATTCATGGTTAATATGGGATTCCCTATTCCCATTTCCTTCTTGTTTGAACTGAATAGAATCTCTAATGAACTGATCAAAAGGTAGGACTTTCCTACATTCATCATTTAATTGCTGCCAATCATTTATTGCTTCTCTAACATCATAGGTGGTGCACGAGCCTTCTTTGGACTCTAAAAACTTAGATATTGCAGGTTCACTCTGATTTTTTAACTCATGAGGTATATTATGAGGTCCATTCTTCGAAAAAATGGTTTCTCCATTGGTCTTTCCCTCAACATGGGGTGTACTACTACTACTCCCGGGTACTGACTTACTCCCAAATTGGCTAACCATCAGTTCGAACCCTTGCATGAGATGTTTTTTCATAGTGTCAAAAGATGATGTAATGAATGTATTAAGGTCCTAACTATTTTCTCTGTCACCCATATCTCCCAGTTCTAGTTTTTCCTTAATCTTCTTGTAAAAATAACTAACCTTTCTACTTCCTTCATTTTCACTGTTAATGTTTCCAGTCTTAGTTTCTAATGGAGGGAGGTCAGAATCAGAAAACATGAATAAATATCTCTATTAGGTTCCAAGATCAATCTCTGATACCACTTGTAATGTCTCAATTCAAAAATTCCCAATAAAGGCAGAATTTTGGAAAATTTGTCTTGACTAGTTTTGACCTAGGAAGATTCGAATGGCTCAAGAGGGTCTCGAATTTGGTAGGGACTTATGAGGGGAGTAGTAGGAATCTTAAATTGATTCTCTTATAGTTTTATGACAGGTCATAGACATTTGCAACTCGAATTGGGCATGATGGCAAAAAGGAAAAAATTACTAGCAATTTATGATGCAATTCCCCCTAGGGCGTGGGAAGAAATGGCTCTCCAACCCCTAATAAACCCTCCCAAATTTAAGAACATAGTATGGGGAATGTAATTATACTTCATTTAATTTCATTATATGTGGTTAATAGTTCTGCAACAGAGGATTAAAGGTTCATATTTGAATGCACAATTTGAGTGATATTTGCTTAAGGGAAATGACACAATAAAGCTCAACTTTGACTCATAAATGGTGATATAATGGTTCAAAGCAGAGAAATATGAACATATACCATTGAAATCATTTCAATATCTCACTAAGAGCATATAACATTGACCCAAGTTGCAATATACATGAGATACACAATCTCCATTGAAAGGGAAAATCATCACATGGAAACTAGTCACAAGAAAGCTTGGAAATGTGGACATTTGCATATGTATTTCTTCTGATTTTGACTTAAAGAGCATACAAACATGATATTACAGAGCCATACATCATACACCAGATATTGGGAATCAACTGAATGTTTAGTAACCTCCATGCCACTTGACTTTCTCCTTAACCCTTCATCTTCCACCAAATTCGAATGGTTGCCTGTAACTCCCAAATTCGATCTCTTGGTGGATATTTTTATCCTTGTAATGTCAGATTTGTCATATGTCAGCAATAAAGTCTGCAATCAGGTATACTTTTTTATAGAATCTTCCATCATTGTTGTCATAAAGCGTAGGGAATCTATCTCCACATGGCACCTAGTTTCTTCCTAGACTCTTCCTCTTCTATGGGGAGTTAATCCTACTAAACCATTCGAATCCTTGGGTTCATGATATGTAATTTTATGACTCTTCACCTTACAAGAACCTTCCATCACTCATAATTTTGGATTTGGGATTAAGTCATGACATGTGTGTTGGCACTAATTTAGTTTTGCTGCAGTTGGTCTTATTGCCTTGAAAATTTTGAGTTTACATTGGTGATTGAGTGGTTTTCAAAATTATCTCATTGAAGCAATTTATAAAAAATTCCAAGTTGGTAAGAAAAAAGTTAGAGATTTTGAGTAAAAAGAAAGATTTTTTTATGATTTAAAAAGGTTTTATTCATTTTTGAATAAAATATAAACATTGGTTTCTATGTGTAAATTTGGTTTTATAGTCAAATTTTGTCATATGTTAGCAATGAAGTCTGCAAAATTTTGTCATTCGAATCCTTGGGTTCATGATATGTAAGTTTATGACTCTTCACCTTACAAGAACCTTCCATCACTCATAATTTTGAATTTGGGATTAAGTTATCACTCATAATTTTCAGTGCTAATTTTGAATCCTAATTTTGAATTTGGGATTAAGTTATCACTCATAATTTTGAATCCTAATTTTGAATTTGGGATTTTGAATAAAATATAAATATTGGTTTCTATGTGTAAATTTGGTTTTATAGTCAAATTTTGTCATATGTTAGCAATAAAGTCTGCAAAATTTTGTCATTGGAATCCTTGGGTTCATGATATGCAATTTTATGACTCTTCACCTTACAAGAACCTTCCATCACTCCTAATTTTGAATTTGGGATTAAGTGACTCATAATTTTTACATTTTTGAGTCCTAATTTTGAATTTAATTATGAATCCTTGGGTTCATGATATGCAATTTTATGACTCTTCACCTTACAAGAACCTTCCATCACTCCTAATTTTGAATTTGGGATTAAGTTATACTTTTTGAATTCATTTTTGAGTCCTAATTTTGAATTTAATTATGAATCCTAATTTTGAATTTGGGATTAAGTTATACATTTTTTAATCTTAATTTTGAATTTAATTATGAATCCTAATTTTGAATTTGAGATTTAAGTTATACATTTTTGAGTCCTAATTTTGAATTTGGGTTTGAGTCCTAATTTTGAATTTAATTATGAATCCTAAATTTGTTTGAATTTGGGATCAAGTTATACATTTTTGAGTGGAGTCTTAATTTTGAATTAAGTTATACATTGATTTTGAATTTGGGATTAAGTTATACATTTTTGAGTGAGTCCTAATTTGGGATTTTAAGTTATACATTAATTTGAATCCTAATTTTGAATTTGGGATTAAGTTATACATTTTTGAGTGAGTCCTAATTTTGAATTAAGTTATACATTAATTTTGAATTTGGGATTAAGTTGTACATTTTTGAGTGAGTCCTCCTTTTGAATTAAGTTATACATTGATTTTGAATTTGGGATTAAGTTATACAAATTTGGGTTTTGGGATTAAGTTTTTGAGTGAGTCCTCATTTTGAATTAAGTTATACATTGATTTTGAATTTGGGATTAAGTTATACAAATTTGGGTTTTGGGATTAAGTTATACATTTTTGAGTGAGTCCTAATTTTGAATTAAGTTATACATTGATTTTGAATTTATACATTTTTGAGTCCTAATTTTGTTTGAATTTTGGGATTAAGTTATAATGATTAAGTTATACAAATTTGGGTTTTGGGATTAAGTTATACATTTTTGAGTGAGTCCTAATTTTGAATTAAGTTATACATTGATTTTGAATTTATACATTTTTGAGTCCTAATTTTGTTTGAATTTGGGATTAAGTTATAATGAGTCCTCATTTTGAATTTGGTGGGATTAAGTTATACAAATTTGGGTTTTAGTATATACTTTGATTTTGAATTTATACATTTTTGAGTCCTAATTTTGTTTGAATTTGGGATTAAGTTATAATGAGTCCTCATTTTGAATTTGGTGGGATTAAGTTATACAAATTTGGGTTTTAGTAAATTTTATATTTTATCAAAGTGTGTAAATTTGGGTTTTTGCTTGAATTTGGGATTAAGTTATAATGAGTCCTCATTTTGAATTTGGTGGGATTAAGTTCTACAAATTTGGGTTTTAGTAAATTTTATATTTTATCAAAGTATGTAAATTTGGGTTTTAGTAAATTTTCAATGCAAAACCGGTCGTTTAAGTCCAAGCTCCTAAAGATACACACGTTAATCCTTGCCTTCTCCTGAAACGCTTGGTGTATATAAACTAAAAAGGCACCGATCTCCCATTGCATGTGGGATGAAGTTTTTTAGAAAAAATATGAAAACGCAATTGCAAATATCGATTAAAGCAATGATCACTTTCTGAGATAGTTAGATGGCAGTTTGAAATTGTCTATGGGGAATGAGCTTCTTGATATAAATGTTCAAGACGCAAGGCATTTCATTTTCAAGGGCCGATGGTACTTCCAAGGTATTAGCACAGAGGGAATCTATGCTTTATCGAGTTTGCAGCTTTCAAATTTTTCTCAGGACCATATTGAAATCTCAAAGTTGTCTGGAAGTGACTTGAAAAAAGTCACACTTCATTGTTGTCCAAGCGTTCAAAAAGGGGTCGTCTTTGTTGCAAAAATGTTACACTCTTTTTACAGTACCGAGAATGATGTGTCTGAAGTAAAGAGAATAGAATTGGAAGATGTTGTTAGATTGCTCTGTGCGTATGGTTTGAATGCTGAGAAAGGTGATCCACCCATTCCAGATGATATAAAACAATCTGTTGTTAATTTGCTCAAAGAACTTGTTGATATCAGCGCCATTCCTCTGTTTCTCACCTGGACATACGATATGGTGGATGATCCTTCGACTGACACAGTTGTCTCCTGGAACAACACAGACAACAGTTTTATTGTGTGGAATCCTCCGAAGTTTTATCAAAACTAGCTACCCCGGTGTTTCAAGCAAAACAACTTCTCTAGCTTTGTTCGCCAGCTTAATACTTATGGATTTCGGAAGGTTGAACCAGATCGTTGGGAGTTTGCAAATGAAGGGTTCTTGCGTGGGCAGAAGAATTTGTTGCGCCGAGAGGCGCTCTACAGCCCAGTATGGGGGAGATCTTGTAACGTGATGTAACGTTACTAACATGTCAGCAAAAAATAATAATGATAGTGAATATTATGGGTGAGATCTTGTAACGTGATGTAACGTTTCTAACATGTCAGCAAAAAAGTAAAAATTTAATTATCGATAAAAAAAATATATGGGTCAAGAAAAAAACACAAAATTGATTTATCCGCAAAAAAATGTTGGCCTTGCACATGGTTTTAAAACCATGTGCAAGGCATTTTAAACAACCCATGGTTTTATTGTACATGGTTTAGGAGGCTTTGCACATGGATTTTAAACCATGTGCAAGGCCGCCTAAACAACCCATGGTTTTATTGTACATGGTTTAGGAGGGCCTTGCAAATGGTTTTAAGTTCATGTGCAAGGCCTCCTAAACAACCCATCATTGTAGGAGGGCCTTGCATATGGTTTTAAAACCATGTGGGGAAATGATGCAATGTTCGTTTCTAACAAAATAAAAAGTAATAAAAAATATTATATGTTGGCCATAAATAATATTAAATATTAATAATAATAAAATTATATGTGGACCTTAAATAAAAAGATGTGTCTTTTTGTTTGAATCAAATCAATAGATACCTAAGAAGAGGTTTGCACCTCGAGAGATTTGATCCATCTCGACGCTTGATAGAGCCTAGGATTTGGATCTACGCTGGTTAAAGAACATTCATAATCACAAACCAGTTCAGATTCAATAGTTGTCACCTTCTCTTAGGTCTTGTGTTGAAGTTGGAAAATTTGGGCTATAAGGTGACGTGGAGAGATTAAAGCGTGATAAGAATGTATTAATGCTTGAAGCTGGTTAGATTACGCCAACAACAACATAATACTGAATTTAAAATGCAAGCAATGAACCAGCGTTTGCAGGCTACAAAGCAGGAGCTGACAAGAAATGATGATATGCGCATTCTTGTTTGTCATATATTAAAGGATTTCTTATACAGTCAGACAGATGGGAATTACATGCACAAATGCACCAACCTCAGATGAAAACTTGGATATGTGATGGTCTTCCTTTCAAATTACAGCGTGAACAACATTTGTGAGCTCTATGCAGAATCAGATGTTATGGATGCTTTGTTAGTGCATAAACAGGGTCGTTTTCTGAGAAGAATGATTAAAATCCCGAGCAATTGATATCCAATATCATCCAACGACCAGAAATAATTTTGCAACACCAACTTTCATGGGAAAATTGAATTTTTAGATTTGAAATAGCGTTAAACTATGGAAAAAGGTGTTGGTAGTTTACTTTTTCTGAATTGAGTAGAGGCCAGGTGCTTTTAGCGGTATGGGGGAGATCCTGTCACGGCATTAAAAAAAAATTATATTAACCGACATAAATAAAAAAATAAAAATAAAAAAATATTGTGGATTCATATATTTATATAGTGCAAACAAAAAAGAATATAGACAAAAACATGTCCCCTAATTTATCAAATAATAAAAACTCAATAATAAAACTAAATGAAAAGTAATTTAAAGATCGATGTTAAACCTCGATTTACCAAATACTAGAGGGATCAAATGTTTGAGGTGTAATTTTCTATGAACATTTAAAAATTTAAGATAAAAATAACTTACACCTAAAGAAATTAGATCCCTCTCGGTGCTTTCTAGATCCAGGTTTAAAATGGTTCTATGCTGGTTATACAACATGCAAGTCAACACACGTGTTGATATGTCCTTCATTTTCCAAACAAGATCAATGGTCCTAAAGGTTCCCGGGGTGACTGACTTGGGGCTAAAACCAAGACAAATTAAAAATGTAGCACTTATTGGTGGAGGGTTAATGAGTTCACATATTGTTGCATCTCTTATTCTCAGTAATATTCCAGTGGTTATGAAAGAGGTAAATGCTAGATTTCATTCCTGGGCACGTGATTCTACTCCTTAAAATTATTTGAACAAAGAAAACTTCACCTCATATTATTGTTGACCTTATAAATGTTGGAAAGATTATAAAGAGAGTCCCTGTTGTGGGGAAATTGCACTGGCTTTGAGTGGTTGATGTTCTACTTTTATTTAAGATGAATAGCCAATGTTGGAGTTATTTAGTGTTGTGCTTATATATATATATAGGAGAAGTGCATCAACAATTTCTAGACATGATTGTAAAATACACAAACTCAGGATTACATATCAATTGTAGCAGCAGAGCATGTTTTTTGTGAAAATGACTGTTTTGGTATTTTATTTTAGAGAGTTGTTTCTTCCAAATGGGAAGGAATTATCAAAAAACGAGAGAGATATTTCTTCATCATGGGTCAATGTACGGTAACCTCTCTCATTTTTTATACAGGTATCACAGATTGGGAGAATCGAATTCATCTTCAGAGGGAAATTCTCCATATTTTTATAATCCTGTTCGAGCCATCAACTTCAAAAGCATATTCCAAGGAGCTGGAAGGGAATCTACCAAAGTGAACACATGGGTTTTGTCAAGAACATGGTCAATTACAAAAAAATATCTCTGATTTCACACATATTTCACCATTTAAGAAATGCAGATGGGGCTTTGAATCCTATTTTTCAGTAGTCCGCTTCCTGAAATGAAGCAAATCAGTTGCAACTATTTCTATTTTTAGAGATCAGTTATATTTCAAATTCAAGGCTAGGTAGAGGTTGTTTTTCTATATATTCAGAGGAAATAGATATATCTAGGGTTGTACTTTCAAGAGAATAGAGGCTCTTCATTGTAATAGGTTTCATTTTCAGCAGATGAATAAAAATTGCAGAGATAGAAAGTTGAAGTTTCCATGGCAGAGATTTCTTGTGCCAGGTTTTTCTTCAGTAAGTGATCTCCTTGTGACTGTTATTCCAGTTTAACACTCCATTTGTGTTTTTTTTTCATGCTTGAGCATTAGTTTTATGAACTAGAATTCATCTTGCATGCTCTAGTTTCATTTGTTAAAGCATTTTCAAACCATTTTATGCTAAAGTCTTGTAGAACTCACCCAAGCTTGGTGCTCTGATTGATGGTCTGTCCTCTTTGTCTTCTAATCAACCTTCAAAAGCCTCAATACTGAAGAAATGGTGTCTACCCTACCTCTGTCCAAGATCCTTTCAAACCCCTATCTCTTGCAACCTAACTCAGATCTGATTGTTGACTCCATTGCCCAATGGTCTCCTCTATGACTGTCCCACCAAATATTTCAAAAACAATTTGTCCTATAAGAAATCTGGCCTTCTGAGTATATTGATTGAATATATTGAGTGTGAAAACCTTGTAAATATTGAGATATCCCTCTCTGATTGTATTAGGTTAGAAATACAGTCTAAAGTGGTTATGTTGTTACCTAGGGATCTACCTTTCACATCCTTGGTACATTTTGAGTAATAACGATGTGTAAGGAGGAATATATCCACCCAAGGACCCCGTGGACCTCCAAATGTCCTTATGAAGCAATGCCACTTTATTTTCTCCATATTTATTATTTGTATGACCCAAATTAATGTCTAAATGATAAACTAAGGTTCTCTTGGGTCCCATATCTCCCTTATTGCAATATTTAATGCCTCCTCCCCGAACCTAGGGAACTAGTAGGTGGGTGAAACAATGTCAACTAGTATACCTATTGGAATGGGGACATGACAAGATGTGGGATGTTTTGAAGAATATGTACCAGAGTTCAAATGACAATAGGAAAATGGTGCTTCATGAGAAGTTGAAAATCATAAATATGGTCAAGAATGAGAGTATGGCCACTTACTTTACTCAGACAACACATGGTAGAGACAAGTTAGGGGTTGTGGGGGAGAAGGTTAAGGATGGAGAGCTAGTTCGACAAGCCATGAATGGTGTGTCTAAACCATGGGAAGTATTTGTTGAGTCCATCATGGCCAGAGAGAACCTCCCCAAGTGGAATTGTCCTTGGGACGAATTCACACGGGAGGAGATCCGAAGAGGGTATATTCGAGGTACTTCTTCTACTAGTCAGGAGGAGTAAGATGCGGGGCTTGCAACTAAAGGAAAGAAAATTTTCAAGAGGAATGAAAAAATGAAAGACCTGAGTAAGGTAAAATGTTTCTCATGTAATGAATATGGCCATTATGCAGGCTAGTGCTCCCATAAGAAAAAGAACAAGGAAAAGAAGGATGAGTAGTTGGCTACAACAAAATAGATTGACGAGTTCACCAATAGGTTTGAGAGGGAGTTCTAACTGACATATTTTGTTTAAGGACGAGATATCAGTCAACCTGAGGTTCAAGCTGAGGAGATGTGGTTAGTTGATTGCAGGGACTGTATTCACACGACCAGGGTGTGAGAGGCATTCATTTTTCTTTAGTATGTTCTTAAGAAGTCTTTTAGAGATTTTAAGGGTACAAAGCATGTGATCATAGGAGTGGGATGAGTGTAGTCCTACTAGACTATGGGAAACTTATGGAGGTGTAAGAAGTCCCTATACATACTAGGACTGAGAGTGAGCATACTTTCAATATCAACATTAGATGATGTATGGCACTCTATAGTGTTTCAGAGGCATATTATATTCACCTATCCAGAGGGAGCTGATCTAGTGTTGATGGGTCACAAGATTGACAATGAGTATGAATTTTTGGGTAGACCCACTTCAGGAGAATCTAAGTGGTTGACATAGTCTTCATCACATTTCAATATGGACTTGGAGTGAGAAGATCCCAATATGGATGAGCCTTTAAATAGTCATTTCATAGGCCAAAGAAATGAGCATGATACTCACACTAGTACCAACAAGAGACTAAGTTGGTATGAGATGACTGAGATGGATTCAACTCAGGAGTGAGTTGTCATATCAGAGAAGGGAGGTTAGATACAAGTCAGTGGATCCTCTTGATGACATATTCATAGATTAGTTGCAACAAAGATTCATAGGGAGTCTAGATTCGGGGTCAGTGACATGGTCTGAGAGAGAGCGAGAGGCTTCTCCTAGGACTACCTTGATGGAGATGGATTAGAGTGTAGAGGTGACAACCAGTTTAGAGGGGGGAGTTTCACTAGTAGGGGATTTGTTAGATCCATGCATCAGTGATCAGAAATCCCTCGTTAAGAGGGAGTGTTGAATTTTTTAACTCAGGATTTCCTCCATGTGGTTCTTCCTAGCATGGAGGTTCATCATCAGTATAGGAAGTAGGTTGGAGCGTGAGATAAATTTCAACAGGTTTCCATGGCTTCAGTAATTGAATACATTGTATGTTTCAATTACTTCTTCGATTGAATGTATGTGTGTAGTGACGCATAAGTTTATGATGGGTGAGTTTCATGATGCACATGCATGTGGATGGTGTCATGGTATGCATGGAGGTGTGTATGGATGTGCATGGAGGTGTTCATTTCATGAAGGATGCATGTGCATGCATGCAATTTACACTGTTTTGATCCAAAAATTTTAGAACACTAGTGTCATTTTGCATGCAATTCAAAATTAGGGTTTTGAGCCCTAATCTCAACAAAATTTTATAAAAGGAAATTCATAAGACATAATTCAGTGTTGCTTGTTTGAGTTAGGTTATCATAGTAGTTGAGTGATTCAGTTGGGTAGAGGAGGGTGTATCCATCTAAGATAGCTAGGACACATGCCCGAGAGAGAGAGTGAGAGAAATTCTTCTAAAACTGAGGAGGTTTCTCATTCTAAGAGTGACAAAGTTTATCTTGCTAATTTCCTTTAGATATTGAGGGGAAAAATAACTGAGATGTCTTGCAGTAGAAGAGGGGAATCTTCCCAGATACACCACATGTGTGAGAGTAGTTGCACACATGTTGAGGCCAAGAGGGCCAAGTTGAGGTTGATTATCCTTCATAAGAGATCAATGAGGGTTCACAAAGACCTTAGTAAGAGGTGGACTGAGGCATAGACAACTGGGTGTGCTTCTAAGAAGAGAGGGTGCAACTATATAACTGGGGTGTCATTCAAAGATTGCGGGCACAAATTCTCTCCAGACAAAGTGGAGGGGCAGAGGGAGCATCCCTTAAGAGGTTAGAGAGATTGTACGACTTCCAGATATTGCCAATGACAGTGTTTAGAGTAAGACCATACAGTTGGGGGTGCATTTCCCAAGAGGAGCAGCTACAACTGCTACAGATACATGGATTTGGCCCATCACATTCTTTTGTTGTTTCGATGAATATTGATTGTACTCTTTATCTATTATTTTTCTTAGGATCAAGAAAGAAGAAATCCCCATGGATGTTGGTTTTCCCCATTGGGGTTTACAAGGTAAAAATAAGAGTCTTAATTTGTGTGATTACTATCAATGTTAGAAGTTGTAGAGATTTAATGTGTTACTAATTGTAGTATTGATTATATGCTTATGTGATTTGAGTTTTATATATCTGGGATTAGTGAGATCTATAGCCGTGTTGAGATCTAGACTTATAAAATGAGTGGAGACCTTTGCAAAATCTACAGTGATATTTATGATGATCCTCAAGAACAACATCAAACACACTCACAATTTTAGTAAGCCTCTTTTCTTTTGGTTCAAGTTTCAGAGAATCATGATCTAGAGACATTTGTAGAAACTTCTGGTCATACAGATTGGGATGTAGCAATGAATGAATAATATTATGCCCTAATTGCGAATGATACTTGGGATCTTCTAACTCTTTCAAAAGGAAAAAAAACTTTTCAAATGCAAATGGGTCTATTGAACTACTTATGCATCCAATGGAAGTGTTGAAAGACTTAAGACATTAAGGTTAGTTTCTAAAGTATTTTCCAAAGTTGAAGGAATTAAAAACAATGAAACCTTTGCCCCTATTGTGAAAATGAACTACATCCACCTTGTGCTTTCCCTTGTTAGTTCACATAAATGGGAGGTCCACCAAATGGATGTAAAATTCCCCTTTTTGCATGGGGATATACAACAAGATATTTCCATGGAGTAACCTCCTAACTATGTTCAGAATGACTCCAACATTGTCTATCTCCTTTATAGATATCTATATGGACTTAAGCAAGCTACTTGATCTTGGTATGACAAAATGGATATCTTTCTCCTTAACACTAGTTTTTCTAGATACCATTTTGACCCTAATGCATATACCAAGAAAGCGGGAAACTATCTCATCATCATTTTTCTTTAGTTTGATGGCCTTAATCTTACTAGTAGTGACCATAACCTTTTAACCCTTGTGAAATCCATCCTTAAGAAGAAATTCGAAATAACAGAGTTAGGACATTTCCATTTTTTTCTTCACCTCCAAGTCCTGCAAACTAGAGAAGGAATTTTTATTCCTCAGTCTAATTATGCTTTTGAACTTCTTTGCTGCTTTCACATGAATGATTGTAAACCCACCCCATCTCCCTTTTCACTTTGGAGTCAAACTTAATACCACTTGCACTTCACCTAATTGGTCTATGATCTCTATTTAAAGAGCATGAAGGGTCATTTGATTTATGATCGACTGTGAAAAAGCCATATATAGATATTTTCCTTTGCATAATATATTTCCTCATGTAAATATTTGGATTGGGTAGTGGATTGTTTCCCACTTTGAAGATTTAAACCACGTAAAAATTTGGTTTGTTGGTCTATGATCGATTTGTGTGAGCCGTTATTGAAGGTGTTCGCTATTCTAGAAATATCTCATGTTATTTGAACACCTCCAACCTTACATTTTCCCTTGCATGATAGCAGTACCTTATCTCCATGGGTTACCACTTATTAATATTCCAATACATTTCAGTACCCATGCCATTGTGTCTTGGTAGGAATGGGATTTTGTATAATTTGTAACATAGAATTTAACATCATATTCTTGTTAAACTCACTCATTGACTTACCCTTGAATCCTACAAAATTTCAAATTTATGATATTTTTCATTGCATTTTACATTATATCACTAGCCCAACCCTTCATCCATACTATACAAGTTACATTCTTCTACCACCATTCATCTACCATCAAGGATATTACAACTAGTTTCCTACCCAAAGTTACTTCCACTTTCTATCACACTCACAATTGATTCATTTGATCACTATTGGACATTAAAATCCTTAGACACATCATTACCTACATATTTCCATTTTCCATCATAGAATTAAAATGTTCCATAGAACAAATACAAAACATATATTCTCTCGTGGAAATGTCCCTACTCATCATTGTTCAAAGAATTATGTAATAAGTCATCAATGTAACTTTCTGATGTAGCCCCTCAACCTCTATTAAATTCAGTATATCCCCCAACCCCTTATGATTATTAACCATTTTAGTTATTTCCCCCATTTCTCCCATTGTATCCCTCCTCTAAAATGATTATCCATGCCCTTGGTCATTTCACGAAGAGTCCTACATTTGTTTCTAGGTCACCCATACCTTTATGATTTGAAAAAAAGTAGAGATTCCACCACTCTTTGTTCTTCCATGCCCCCTATGTCTCAGTCCTAGTTTTATCTCACATCCTTGTATTATTCCTTGTGTTGATAAGCAAATCATTCCTATTTTTTTTTAGTGTACCTCCCTCTATTGTCTCTAGCATATTGATTCCAGAGGATAGGTGTGGAGGTATTTGTACCTTGACACCATTATAATAATTTATCGATTATCTTGGACCAACTAAGGGTAGACCTCATTGTTCTTTTCCTTGATTAGTTCTCATATTCTTAAATTCAACAAATTATCACATTGTTGATAATTGTACAACACTGTTGGTTTATTATTCTATTTTGGTTGAAGACCTCAGACATTTATGCCTCTCTCCAACAACTTCCTTTGATGTCTAAGTTGTGTTGGCAACTGTAATACAATTTCAAGTCCAATCCCTTGAATTTGTTTGGCTCTCTCTTACAATTATTAAGACATATATGATGAGCCCCTCATAATATAACTTCTTCCAAATCTTGGGCTCCTTTAGTACTCAACATGACTTCAATTATTGTTAGTTTTCATCCTATCAAATGCCATTGTTCCTTCTCATGTATTTCATATCAGATGTGATATTTACCAAATTAATGTACTTGTATTGAGTCCCTTTTTAACACTAATTTTCATGATGCTCCTAGAGAAGATATTTATGTTCTTTGATAAAGTCCTATGAGGCCTTGATCCCATATTATATTTAGACACTATGATGAGCATGGGGTTTCCCTAATCATTTATATTTGAGATTATATATACACCTTACTCCTTTGGCTGGTTGTTTGCAAGTGGGTCTCCATGGACCCTTCAAGGGGTCAACTATTTATCTTTTCCTGATTCTAGTCCTTAATCAAATGGTCATGTATTCTTAAAGATTGGAAAGACAAACATGTGATGTATTTCATCCATACGATGTGTTCATGTTATCATAAATCAGGGGGTACTGTTAACATTCTAAGTTTTTCTCTCTCACTTTTCCATGAGCATCATCACCCTTTTACATCACTTACAATAACATTAGACCCAATTCCATAATTTCCATCATATAATCGCCTCAATATTATGACAAAAAATTGACATAAAAGTTGAAGTTTGACCATAAAAGTCAATTCACGAATTCTGACCAAAAAGCTATGAGCACTTCACACTTTTTCCCTAAAAACCCAAGAAGTGGTGCCAAAATAAATGGTTATATTGTTCAACTTCCAAAAATGTGTAGTGGCTGAAAGTAGACATCACCAATTCGTTACTATTAAAAATAACCTTTGATCTAGTCTCCAATATCTATCACTGTCCCACTACTTCATCAATGAAAATGAGATTATTCACTTTGGGGCTAGTTCTAAGAGATGTCCACATTATTTCCTATAAATAGAGCCCTCAATGTCATTCAAATTATCACTCAACACAAGTAAGGTTATACTATCGGGTTTCTCCCAAAGAGAGAGGTTTCATATTTCTCCTCTTCTTTCTACCATAGAAGTCCATACAACAACATCAACAACTTGGGGTGGAACACTAGAGGAGAAAACCAACCTTCCCTTGGGTTGGTTGTAGAGTCCACTTCTTCATCAATCAATACCAAGGTGTTGGAATTTATTTATCTTGTTTTCATTATTAATACCAACAAATACATTATTTATTGTATGATTTTCTTGTTATGTTTTAATTTAGATTTATTATTTATGAATATCATATAATCATGTACAATGTGATTATTTTCTTTGGCTTTTTCTTTTACCATTTTATCTAGTACTCAAGAAACACAACCCTTGAGTAAGTGCATTTGGGCATAGGTGAGAGACAAAACACCAACACCAATTCTCATCCTCTTCATTTAGTATCCTTTTATCCTCGAACTCTTGTAGTCCCTTTCCCCCCAAACTTTGATTGAGATGCAATGAAGGATTGCATGTAGCTTCTCTTCCTCGATCACTTGTATCAATTGAAAAGTATTAAGAGATGGATTTTGTAATCTAGAGAAATCTCTTATATCGTGAGAATCAAGATCATAGAGTAAACAAGAGTGATGCATCAAAACATTCAGGATGCAATTATTAGTAGTGTGCTTCAAGGTTCCGTGAGAAAAACAATTGCAGTCTTTCCTCCCTATTTCCATTCTTCTTACCAAGGTGCCACCCACTTGAGCTTGTCTTTATAACACATCCTAATCCTGTTGTGGCTCTTGATACCAATCTCTCTCTCACATCTATTTCCTTTTTATGTGAAAATTAGCATTGATTCTTCAGGTTGAACTTAAAATTATTCAAACAATGCTTGATAGTATTGTAGGCGTGACATAAATTGGTCCTCTTTAACTTATTCATTTTCTTGTCCTTTTGTCAATTTTTTGTGACCACTAAGGTGCTTAGCTTCCTTGGATTGTTTTGGTTCATGTTACTTAGCCTCATTGGTCTTTTCCTAGACCCAATCCTCCTCCTTATGTTCCTTATCATGTATGATCGACTCCATCTCATTATGTAGTTTGATGGCCATATGAATCATTTCCTCAGAACTTTTTCAATGGTTTCATAGTACATGTGATTATATACTATACCAAGGCCTAGAAGTGAATCAAACCATGCATACATATTTTCCAACAATATGCTTCAATTGACCAAAGATATCCTTTAGTCGAAAAGCATACTTTTGCATTAGCTCCCACACTTTAGTTGAGTTCCTCTATGCTTTAAAATAGTTGAATTCTTGGTGTCAAGATACCCATACACTTCGTGAAAGTGTTTGATCAACCGTCCTAATTTTAAACACTTCTTGTTTCTTAGGAGTTCTATACCACTTCAATGTGACACCTCTCAATGTGCCTTTAAATTTAAACCATTTGACTACAACATCAAGTTCCTTCTCATCCTCCTAATGAGTATTTGCATTGAATAAATTATCCACCACAATACAAATTCCATCAATAGTGAATAACTTGGAGAATTCTAGTGGATGCCTCTTGGAATCCTTATTCTTTCGCTTCTCCATGTAATACAAGTCCTACATATCTTCAAGTAGATTCCAAATGATGATACATTGTCTTTGTTATGAAGCAAATATTTAAGATAGCATGAGAGACAAGAGTACATACTAGGTACATAATTGTAAACATGCAAACCAACTCCAAGATAGATAAGAAAGATAAGTTACATAATAAATCCTTAAAAAATAGGAGATCATTCTCCAACTACCCCAAGACATTCATATAATCATTTCACATGTTCTTCATCAATTAATATATCACCTCCCTCCCTCTCTCTCTCTCTCTCTCTCTCTCTCTCTCTCTCTCTCTCTCTCTATATATATATATATATATATATATATATATATATATATTCATTCAATGCACATGAGGACCCTTCGTTAGGCCGGCCACTATTACATATACATTTACTTCATTATATATATTTATCCCCATATATGTACCTCCTCAGGGTCATATTGTATACATTTAACCCCATATATGACCCCTTTGGGTCATATCAATCTTCAAGCCTAACGTGGGTTTATTGGAAAAAACCCTTGAAAAATAAACTCCTTACAATCCTCTTCATATGCATGTTTCTCTTTTGTTTTCACTATAAGAACTTTCTATGATGTTTCATTTTCAATCATTGATAATATTTTCAATTTTCATTTAATGTCTTAATCTTGACTAGGTCAAAACTTTCCAACTTTTTCTTAGGCATCATCCAAACATCTTAACCTTTGATTTGTGGTATTTCCCCCTCGAACCTCTCTCAGATCTCACCAGAGGTATAATATTGTGGTACACGATCTTCTTGATCTTGGAATGTGTTGATGTTATCATGAGTCCAATCAATGAGCAAACATTCTACAGATCATTCTCTTAGAGGTTCACGACCCATGGAAAGAATGGACCCTTCATAGCCCTTCCTAGACTTGATTAGTCATGTGTTGAATATGTGTATATAGGGCTCAGTTTCTTAGCCTAATCCATTCATGTGTTGACTGGAAAGGTAGTAGGCTAGAGGTCACATTGCGTACTCACTGTGTGGTAGTGATCTCTTCTTAATAGAGAGAAATGGCTCGTCTATGTTACAAGGAGATATTATCTCCTTGTATAGTATACTACGTATAATATACTTTTGAAGTTGACAATAGGATAGTCTAAGAAGGGTTCGAGGGTTGTTAGAGTACGGTGAAATCAACATTAGAGATCTTGGGGAAGAAAATGACTGCATGTGATGAGACATCAACAAGGAGAAATTTTCCATGATGAAGAAATGTCCATGAGGTAAAGACAATCCACTGAAGAAGTCCCGAAGAAAGTAAAAGACGTGAAATAACACAACTAACCTGGTAAAAGGGCTATATTGACCGTAGAATAAAAAAATGACAAGTCAGCTTGATGATAAATAAAAAATAAATAAAAGATAAGTAAATGTACAAGCTGACCTAATTGTAGAAATTTCCAGTCAAGTCAAGAATATAAATACAAGTGTTCTCACACTTGATTTGACACATTCGCAACACACTTCTCTCTCTCACAAGTGCACATCATCTAGTTGGGTTGTCCAAGATCAAAATGAGTAATATTTGGGGTTCTCTTATTCTATTGAAGACTCACTACCCTTATTAGGGTTTCTTGTGGAATAAGAGAACATTCTTATGCTAGGGATTAATATTCATGATTGGTATTGTTCTTGTATTGGATTGATTTTATTTTCAGAAAAGTTTGTTGGGTTTTCTCCCGAGTTTAGGTTTTCTCCCGAGTTTGGTTTTCCTATGGTAAAATATTTGTGTCTCTTGTGTATGGTTTTCTTTCAATAATCCTTGATTTTATTTCCATCGTAAATGAATGATGATATCATGTAATGATGAATGTGGGATGATAATAATGATTAAGAGTTGAAATATTAAACTACAAAGCTAAAAATATAACATGGTATCAGAGTAGTTCTCAATAGATGTCATTGTCGAAGACTATTGCTGCCTTAATATGGAAACTAGGGCTTCCAAGTTTGGATACTTCTCTCCATATTTTGGATTTGGAAATAATACATTGGAACTCGCCTTAGGAGGGTGCACTTATATGTGGAAGCATATTTTGGTTTTGAAAATTTTCAATTTTGACCTAATAACTATTGAGGTCAAGAACCAGGGCTTCCAGTTTTATGCCTTTATGACCACATATTGGGTTCGACGTTAGAATTTTGGAACTATCCCTAGGAGGGTGCATCTATCTGTGGAGTCAAATTTCAATTTTGACTTGGATCCTTCTAGGGTTTTGGGATCAGAATTTCAAAATGGTGTCCAACCTTAGAGTGGAAGACATATTGGATGGTGATTCAAATTTTAGCTCCTAGAATACTAGAATACTCTTTGTCTTGGAAGGGAATGAGATCTAGGATGATGTAAAGAAGGACATCTCATAACCAGAAGATGATGGGGAGAAATCGAAACAAAAGAAGAATGAAGCAAAGGTAAAGATGATCTTAATAGACTCTGTAAAAGATCATTTGGTTCTTCATATTTCCAAGTTGAATATTGTAAAAGAAATGTATGATGTCTTAACCACCAACATAAGTCTATCCTTGAGAAATAAAATTCTTTGCATGAAGATGAGTAATTCAGTTTCAGTGGCTATTTAGTTTATGAAGATCTCCCAATTGAGAGATCAACTTAAATCCATTGGAGAACTTATTGAGGACGCATAAATTGTTATGATAACTATTAATGGACTTCCTTCCTCATGGGGATCCTTTATGTAACACCCCGTTTTTGACCCCGTTGCATTAGATGCACATGATGTATATATTGTAAATGATCATGGTGTGGAGCTAAAGGCCAAGGCCCCACCATTGATCGGTTATGCTATGTTTTGGGATTTAATTTTGTCACCGATTGTATATCGGGGCATGCAACATATATTATGTTTGGCAACATGTAAATATGCATCTACAATTAATTAAATGAACCCGACCAACTACGATCGTGACAACTAAATCGAAGGGGGCATGATTTTCACAAGGATAAGGATGTGGGGGAATTTGTCAAACCTTGGCCAATGGGGTAAAAATCCATGTGTAACCTCTCTTTGTTTTATCCCAACCATTTCCATTAAGAATGGCTGCTGGTGGTTGAGGCAGTTATGGTCTTGGAAGTGGGGTGGCAGAACTGTCAGTCCTCACCCACACGCACACTCTACCCACGATTTTGCTGTTCATCCCTCATGCAAACATTTTTTCTTGGCTCCATGACTTTGCTGAACACCCACGCACTGCAATTTCGCGTCCTCCCGGTAGTTGTTCACCTTCACGCACTTCCAATTGTCTGCTCATTGTTTTCACGCACAGGAATTTTCCTGATTTCACCCATGCAGTTTTTCCTCTACGAATTGGAGAATGGTGTGGCTCCGTCCTTTGCTCAGAGGCTGAGTTGTGGGTTCTGCATTGTGATTGTTCACGCACCGGTCATGATACTGTAAATTCGTCCCCAAGTGTGGTCTGCGTATGTTTTTCCTCAGCGGCCTCGATTGTGAAAAACGGACTGCTGTCTTCCCCGTGTATGCTGGTAATGTATGCTGATTACATTTCAGAACTGTTGTTTCCCCCCCCATGTTGTAAATTGGTGCACTGATACGTTCAGTGGGATTGTATAATCGCTTGGGAGCCGTTTTTCCCTGTTTAAGCTATGACAGCTAAATTAATTGCCTGAGTGCAATGGTTGGTCTTCGGACTGTGAGAGGAGTAGGGATGGGGGCTTAGTTTTGCTTGATAAACCTGGTGGCTGGAAACCACACAGACAGAGCTAGAGGGCTGGCCTTCTTCTCCATCACCCCTGAATAGCACTGGAAGGGAATGCAGGGCCTGAGGGACTGCGTAGTAGAGAAGGGACTGATTCCTTGTGTTGGGTGTGTTTGGGTGTCTTAGAGGTTAGGCTAGTTCTGGTGTAGGTGTTTTTGGCTCTATAATGAGCTCACCAGCTTAGCAATTATCCTTTCCCAACTCCTGGATGGCCTGATAAACCCAACTGTGTTGGCTTGGCTATGTTTTGTGTATCCTTGGCTATGTGTAAGCCTGCTTGTTCCCTTATTCCTTGGAGAATCATGCCCAGCTCAAGGGTGGCAGCGTTGCTGAGAGATTAAGGAGCACACTGGCCTATGGTTGGGTGGAACGTTGCAGCGACGTAGCTGGTTGCAGAAGGAGTTCATCATAAGATAAGTGATCTTGTCCATTTTTACTTCTGCAACTATATTTACTATTAATGGATGTAATGAACATGTTGAATGCTTGCTTGAATGTATGATGTTTCCGCTGTGTCTGATAGACAATTGCATTCGTGCATGATTAAATGTTTGTGAGTGCATGTTCAATTTCAATGCACATGTTTAAGCATTCTGTTCCAGCATTTTTGTGCACACACATGTTCATGGGGCTCTTAGCCCGCATGGTTAACGCCATGGTGATCGCGTCCTCTTCGCCGGTTGGAGGCATGGGGATGTGACACTTTATTCAGAGTGTTTGTAGAATAGATAAGTTACCCAAATTTGATCATGATGATGTATTAACCACCAACATAAGTATAGCCTTGAGAAATAAACTTCTTTGCATGAAGATGACCAATTCAGATTCAATGGCTATTTACTTTATGAAGATCTCCCAATTGATAGATCAACTTAAATTAGTTGGAGACCTTATTGAGGATGCATAACTTGTTATGGTAACTATTAATGGACTTCCTTCCTCTTGGAAATCCTTTATTCAGAGTGTTTTTCGAAGAGAGAATTTACCCAAATTTGATCGACTATGGGTACTATGTTCAAGAAGAGGCCAGAGTATTATCAAAGAATAACTCACATAAACTCAAGAAGAAGAAAACCAAGCTCTTGTAGTTGATGCAAGAAAATGAAGAGGAAGATTTTTTTTTGAGAAGAACAACACAAGTGATGAACCAGCTCCAACTAAAGGGAGGAAGAAGGATCTATCAATGACAAGGTGTTACAATTGTCAGAAGTTTGGTCCCCTTGCTTAACAATGTACTCAAGATAAAAAGAAGAGAAATCAACATGCATCAACAACTAGTACTGATGAGACTTATCGAAAGAAGGAAAAAGAATATAAGCTTGAGGAAATTGAAAATGATACCTCAAAAGAGTATTTATTCTAGTCCACTCAAAATGCATGTACACCAATGACAATATCATCCTTGGATGATGCCTTGCACTAAGTGACTATCATTGGTCATCTACCTCATGAAGACAAATGATGAAGACTTCAACAAGTTCCAAAAGTTTAGAACTTGATGAAGAAGAAGATCAAGGCTGCTAGATCAAGCAATGAAGTACAGGCCCCTCCTAGAAACACTAGTGATTTCTGCAAGGAGACAAAAATCAAGAGAGAGCCAACAAAACAATCAAAGATAAGTATTTAATACTTTGTGTAATAATTTTTATTTGCAATTCATTTGATTTGTTATTTTATTGATGAATAGCAATTGTTTTAATTAGTACTGGTTAACCCGTGTGGACATTTATGTCATGTGTTGCAAAATAGGTCCATTGTGAAGATTATGGATATGATGATCCATGATAAATACCTACCCACGTTATTATGGGAAGATGCATCTAGTACGTAAGATTATGCCATGATCAAGTGTCCTCACCAATATTGGGGGACAATATTAATGAGGAATCATTTGCAGTAGTAAATCCAAAGAGAATCCTTGGTTGACCAACATACACCCATGTACCAAGGAATAAGAAAAAGATGAAGATCCATGATTGAGATCCTCCTAGGTAAACATTCATCCCTGGGGCCTGAAGTCATATGGCTAGAGGTGTATAGTAAAACAAAGGGAAATAAATCCCCCATTATCCTAAATATATGATATGGGGATATTGGCCAAACATGAAGCTCCAAAGGATGAGTGTTCATCCAGTATAGTGACCATCCTTCTATCAGGATGAGCCAACATAACCAATCGATTTGCATAGAGATGATGTAGTGATTAGAATGAGGACAAAATGTCTTTGTCATACCTTATAGGATGAAAGAAGGCATGCAACTCCCTACGATATTTTCAGATCTCAGAGGTTGTCTTGTTGTATGGCATTAATTAATATCTTTGATTTCAAACTTTCCAGTGATGAGGAGGCAATCGGCTAGCAGGTTTGGAAGGATGTCATGATGGAGGAGTATAATTCCATCATGAATAATGACATGTGAAGATAATGGTGACTTCCAAATATATCTATAATATCTAGCATGCAATCCATATCAACGTCTAAGACAACACCTTATACAGGATATGGAGTTAGCTAGTTTGCATACCTAGAGAGAAGCCTTGGATGGTATTCAATATTACGACTTGATGGAGATGACACAGATGAATACACAAGATCAACAAGTGTAGATGGAAGCAGGTTGCTTCAGTATAGGATACTTAGATGCAGAAAGTTCATAATCTCTAGATGTAGAGGGAGCAATATACTCAAATGTAGAGGGAGTAGTATGCTCCAATACTGATTGAGTAGCTTGTTGATAAAGAAGACTTCATATGGACTCAAGTAGACACCCAAGATGTGATATGTCAAAACATACATGTACTTGATGAATTATATGGATTCCAGCCTTTACTACAAGGTTGTATGATTGATGATCTATTCCATTGTGGGAACAATGAAGTGTTGTTGAAAATGTAACTTCCGAAGATATTCTTAATATTATTATTATTATATTTATTGTATTTTTATTGTACCTCCTTTCGGGGATGTTTTCCCTTCGATTGAAAGATGTCATTACTGTAATTGGTAATGTAAGAGTTGAGGTAAAACCTTCGTTTTAAGTCAAGGAAATAGTCCCCAAAAGAAGAATTGTAAAATGTATATTTGAGTCTCCCTATGACAAGTTAGCCCTGTTAGAGCGAGAAGCCATCCCCGTTGGAGAATTAGGTCACACACATGATCAATATAAATAGGGAGGCACCCTCCCTCATTTGGACACATGGTGCAATCACAAACAAGTTTGCTCTTAGACTAAGAAGTACAAGTTCACTATAGAAGAAGAAGACATCTTATCTTTGGGTTTTCTATCTTTGTCTGACATTGTATTAGTGACGTATCTACACCAAAGAAGTTGTTGGGTTTTCTCCCTTATGGTTTCCTAGGATAACATCTGTGCCTTTCTTTTATGTTGTGCTTGTTTATCTTTCAGTGATCCTAGTACACTAGATTAAATATCTAACATAATTGAATTAAAGTTCAAACTCTAACATGGTATCAAAGCCACCCTAAAAGAAGGCACTATACAACTACAAAAATTAGGGCTTCCAAGTTCCAACACTTTTCTCCACAAAATTTCCAAGAAAGAGGGATAGGATAACTTGCCTCAAGGAGGAACATCTTTGGTGGATAAAGATTCCACTTTGGAGATCTTTCAATTTTTTACTACGAGACATTGTGGGAAGGAACTAAGGCATCAAGTATTTTGAATTTTCCTCCATAGAATTTGGAAAAGGACCTCACTAAAAAAATCACCTCAAGGAGGTGCATCTTTCTATCCAGGCAGAATTTCAAGATTCCAAGTTTGAAAAAATAGGGTTTCTTTGTGTCACCCTAGGTCATCCAGATCAAGGAACTATTTGGGCATCTCAAATTGGTAATATCTATTTCCTTGTTATTTCCATTTGAGGTTCTCATATCAAAATGATGAATCATACCAAGCTTGAGGACAAGCTTGAAGGAGTTGACAACTTCCGAGCATGGAAGTATATAATTTCTCTTATCCTAGAAGATAATGATTTGGACAAGTACGTCACTATGAAGGTTCCAGAGCCAGAGGGAGATGATGCCAAGGCCACTCACAAAAAGAACATGATAAGATCCAAGAGTATCATTGTAGACTCCATCAAAGATCATCTCATTCCTCATGTCTCATCACTAAGGACCCCCAAGTAAATGTTTGATTCCTTCATCAAATTATCTGAAGGGAAGAACATCAACCGAAAGATGAAATTGAGAAATAAACTATCTTAAATGGTCTCCCAAGATCATTAGATTCATTCATTCAAGGGATATGCACTAGAAAGAAGGCTAATCAACTTCAGTAGATTGTGGGAGGAATGCACTCAAGAAGAAACTTGACTAGAATCAAGAGAAGAGAAGATGTGAACTGATGATGACTAAGCCCTAGCTGTTCATACTAAAAAGGATCGAAGCAAGAGGGAGGATCACCTTGACAAAAGGACAAAAATATTCCAAAGGAAGCATATATATCAAAGGGACTACACAAATTTTAGGTGCTTCACATGCGATGAGAAAGGCCACTTTGCAAAAGATTGCCCCAAAAACAAAGGATCCACTAGGACAAACAAGAAGAGACATCATGCTCACATTGATGAAGAGGATGAACTAGAAAGGAAAAGAACAAAAGAAGATTCCTCAAGTGATGAGGAATATGTACTTTAAGGATTCAACCCATGATGATGAAGATCATGCTCTATGGACCTGATTTGAAGAAGAAGATATTATTTGGATAAGAAGGGATGCAATTGTGATTGAAGAATAATGGATACTCAGAACCAATGGTGTAGAATACTTGCCCAACATTACCGATCATGAGCAAGACATACATAGGTCCTCAGAATTAGATGATGGAATAGAGGACACAGTCAGAGATTCCAGTAATTCCTGCAAGGAGACAAGGACTAAGAGGGAGTCTACCAAACAAACAAAGATAAGTGTTTAAATTTTCATTTCCTATATATCTAGTTACTTAAATGATATTGTTCAGTTGTGTACACCTTTATGTTTCTAGATATAGGAAATGTATTATGCATGTTAGAGTGTTTGCATTGATTACCAATATACTACTAATATGCATTTGATGGGTAAATGGCCTATGGTGCTATACAACATCCCATTGCTACTTATCTAGAATGAAACCTATTTGCTGACACGATGAGAGTAGTGGACAATCTTAATTTTGTTTTGGTAGAGATGGAAGGAATCTAGAAAGTTATCGTATGTATACGAGATATGGATGAATGTTGTGTGGAAGCATTGGCTAAATATAATTGCATGACCATAAGTTTATACATAAGAATTTGTCATTATTAATATGTTTTGGAAAATATGAAATGTTTCTAATCATGCAACTGGATTTGACTTGTAGGAAGGATTGTATGCAATCACCTACAAGAGAAGAATAATAAGGGTTTGTTTCGAAGAATAAGTGACGATGGTTCAACCATAAATACCAAAAGAAGATCCACTCCAACAAAGTACATGAAGAGGAACCTTAAAACTCCCAGGGACAAAGACACCATGGTGGAAGAAAGAGCTTCAGAAGAATATGAGAATCATGATATGACTGAGCCACAAAGACATGTAGATCCACCTCATGAGAATAAATCCTACAAGAGAAGACTAGCATGGGCATGTGAAGCTATCAAAGATGCAGAAATGTATGGTGCTCTAAATGGGACTTCCAGATAGAGAAAAAGAACGAGACCATACTCCATCTATGCGGCATCATTGATAAAAAACCTTCCAACTATGAGGAAGTAGCAGAAAAGAAGGAATGGAAGGATGCCATGATCAAAGAATATCAATCAATTATGAAGAATGGTGTCTAGGAGGTGGTCCCGATACCATAAGGGAACTTGGTAGTGTCTTCCAAATGCATCTACATGATCAAGCATGTAGCAAACAGAAGCACAAAAAAATACAAGGCAAGATTTATAGCATGTGTCTTCTCCTAGAGAAAAGGTATAGATTATGAGGAGACATTTGCACCAATAGCAAGATATACTTTCATCAGGACGGTACTATCCTTAGTTGTAGTAATGAAATGGAAGATACACCAAATGGAAGTCAAGACAACCTTCTTGAATGGTGTAGTTGAAGAGGAGGTGTGCATGGATCAACCACTTGGATTTGAGACACATGACAAATAGACTCATGTGTGCAAGTTAAAGACGGCCTTACACGGCTTGAAGTAGACACCCAGGACGTGGTACGACAAGATGGATAGTTTTCTGATGAGCTTGGGATTTACCAAGAGTAAATCATATTACAACCTCTATTTCAAGGTTGAGGGAGGGAGACCAGTGATACTCCTATTATGCGTAGATTAACTATTTCTAACAAGTGAGGATGAGCTCATTGCATATACAAAGAGGAGACTTGCTGCAGAGTTCGAGATGAAGGACCTGGGGATGATGCACTACTTTTTAGGTCTGGAGGTGTGACATAAATCAGATGGGATATTCCTTGGTCAAGGAAAGTATGCAGTAGATATTTTGAAGAGGTTCGGAATGATGGACTGTAAGGCTATTTCCACACCCATGGCATCAAACTTGAAGTTACTATGTGATGACTCTTCAAAGACAATTGATCCCACAGTGTAAAGACAGATGATTGGATCGATGATGTACGTGATGAACACAAGGCAAGACAATTGATTTGCTTTGAACACATTGAGCCAGTTTCTGATAGATCTGATGTGTTCACCTGGTTTCTGCAAAGCATGTATTAAGGTACCTAAAGGGTACAATTGAGTATGTTATCAGGTATGCGATGGATCATAATATTAACCTGCATGGTTATGTTGATTTGGATTGGGTAGAAATTTCCACATACACGAAGAGAACTTTAGGATGTTGCTTTAGTTTGGGATCTGGGGTGGTCTCTTGGTTTAGCAAGAAGCAATCAAGTGTGGCAATGAGTACAACCGAAGCATAGTACATTGTAGCTTATTCGGCTAGTTGTGAGGCAATATGGATTCAGAAGCTACTGTCGAATTTGTTTGATCTCAAGTTAGAGATGACTTGTATCTTCTGTGACAACTAGAGTTTCGTGAAGTTGTCCAAAACCCAGTTCTCCATGACAAGTCGAAGCATATTGAGATAAAGTACCACTATATTTGGCATATGGTGTAGAGAGGAGCAGTGAAGCTCTAGTATGTGGCGACGGACGAGCAGACATCCGGTAAGCCATTAGCAAGAGTGAAGTTCGAGTACTTCAGAGAGAAGCTTGGTGTTATCTAGATCGACGTTCCTCGAAAGAGGGAGTGATGTGGCGTGTTTGAAAGACATAGGTGCACCAGGGTTGTATCTACATGGAGGAAGAAGATGGTGGTACAAAAGGACGTAATGCATATAATATGCTCCTGGGATGTATCCATGTGTTAGAAGACGCTGATAGACCAATAGAGAGTATTAATACATCTGGGATGAATCCACTAGGTGGAAGAGAAAATGTTTTGGGTTGTATCCACTGGGTGGAAGGCGCAGATGTTTTTGGGTTGTATCCACTGGGTGGAAGACGTAGATGTTTTTGGGTTGTATCCACTGGGTAGAAGATGCAAGTTCTCTGAGAGAGAGACGTAATACATCTAGGTTGTATCCACTAAGTGGAAGATGCAGATGTTCCTGGGATGTATCCACTAGGTGGAAGATGCAGGTTGTTTCGTGGACATGATATATGCACATGTGATACTCTCCACATGATGGAAGATGCATATGATGTTGGGTTGATCTCCACAGGGTGGAAGAGCCATGTTTTTTGCAGGGATGTAATGTATGCATATGAGCTGCTCTCCATGAGATGATGAGATGATCTGGATCCGAAAGGGTGTTAGTATAAGACGTGGGTCATTTCTTTGACAATGTAGAATGAGGACCTAGGTTGTGCCTACTTGATGGCTTACTCATAGAAATGACGTTGAAGTCCTAGATGGGATTTAGGCCTATATCCAACATGAAAAAGGGATGTCTCTGTAGAATTTCTGAGGACGTATAGATTCGAGAGATGTCACTAGTCAATGGTCAACAATATGAGAGTTGTTGCAACCATTATGCTGATCCAATGATGATGATGATGTCCAAATATTGTGTCCATTTGTGTTGACCGAGTCAGAAGAATACCTTCCTTGTTAAGAGGGAGTGTTGTTGCAAATTTAACTTCATAAGATATTAATATTAATATTATTCTTATGTTTTATTGTATTTTTTTTGTACCTCCTTTTGCGAATGTTTTCCCTTTGATCGGAAGATGTCATTAATGTAATTGGTCATGTAAGAGTCGAGGTAAAACCTCAATTGTAATTCGAGGAAATAGACCCCAAAAGAAGAATTGTAAAATGTATTTTTGAGTTTCCCTATGACAAATCATCCCTATAAGAGAGAAAAGTTGACCATGTTGGAGAATTAGGCCACACACATTATTGGTATAAATAGGGAGGCACCCTCCCTCATTTGGACACACGCTTCAATCATAAGCAATTTCTCTCCTAGAGTGAGAAAGACAAGGTCACTGGGGAAGAAGAAGAAGAAGTTGTGGAATACATCTTATCTTTGGGTTTTCTATCTCTGCCTGGCATTGTACTAAGTGGCCAATCTATATAGAAGAAATTGTTGAGTTTTATCCCTTGTGGTTTCCCAAGATAAAATATTTATGTCTTTCTTTTATGTTGTGCTTGTCTATCTTTCAGTGATCATAGTACACTAGATTAATGATCTAACATAATTGAATTAAAGTGAAAACTCTAACATGAAGTTCAGTGTCAAATGTAAGAGGGAGTTAGCCTCAGAGTTCAAGATTAGGGGTCTTAACCTAATGCATTACTTCTTGAGATTACAAGTGTGGCAGAGACCAGATGAGATCTTCCTCAGAAAAAGGGAGTGCACAGTTGAGATGGAATACAAGTTTATGGCTATACCTATGGAGATATATTTGAAGAAGCTGAGAGAATTTTCCCATGATGTACATGCAAATGATTGGATCATTGTTGTACATGGTTAACACCATACCGAATGTTTTCTTTGCATTGAACACCCAAATCTAATGTATGGTTGAGCCAAGGCATGCATATTGGGTTGCAACAAAGCATGTGCTGAGGTATCTATGTGGTAAAATTGGATATGGATTGAGATATGTCTCAAGAGATGAAGTAAAGCTGTAAGAGTTATGTAGATTATGATTGGACAAGAAGTTAAGTAAATAGAAAAGAGCACCACAAGGTGTTTCTTCAGCCTAATATCAGCCATGATATATTGATTTAGAAAGAAGAAAACTTCTATCAAACTTAGTACAACAAAATTAGAGTATTATGTAACCAGTGTTGCAAGTCACGACACAATCTGGATTTGGAAGCTTCTTACAGGATTATTTGATCAAGAGCTAGAGACAATTGTGATACATTGTGACAAAGTTCCATGACATGTTGAAGCATATTAAGATCAAATACTACTTAATCCAAGACATGACACAAAAACAACACATAATGTCTCCCTCACTAAGCTGAAGTGTTGATGTTCTCAGGAGTTTCAATATCATGCAAACATTCTACAGATCATTATCTTAGAGGTTCGTGACCCATGGAGAGAATGGCCGCTTAGTAGCCTTGATTAGTCATGTGTTGACTATGTGTATAGAGGGATCAGATGCTTAGCCTAATCCAGTCATGTGTTGACTAGAATGGTATTACGCTAGAGGTCACATTACATACTCATTGTGTGGGAGTGCTCCATAGCGAGAGTGATCTATTTTTAATAGAGTGAAATGAATTGTATATGTTACAAGGATATCTTATCTCCTTGTATATTAGACATGACACAAAAACAACACATAATGTCTCCCTCACTAAGCTGAAGTGTTGATGTTCTCAGGAGTTTCAGTATCATGCAAACATTCTACAGATAATTATCTTAGAGGTTCGTGACCCATGGAGAGAATGGCCTCTTAGTAGCCCTGATTAGTCATGTGTTGACTATGTGTATAGAGGGATCAGATGCTTAGCCTATTCCAATCATGTGTTGACTAGAATGGTATTACGCTAGAGGTCACATTACGTACTCACTGTGTGGGAGTGCTCCGTAGCGAGAGTGATATATTTTTAATAGAGTGAAATGAATTGTATATGTTACAAGGATATCTTATCTCCTTGTATATTAGACAAAGTCTAATATAATGTTGAAGTTGACAACTAGCTCTAAGAAGTGTCCAGGACTTCTTATAGTATGGTCAAATCAACATTGAGTTCTTGGGGAAGAATATGACCGCATGTGATGAGACATCTACAAGAATAAATTTTCGATGATGAAGAAATGTCCATGAAGTCTAAACAATCCATTGAAGAAGTCCCAGATAAAGTGGAAGACAAGAAAGAACACAACTAACCTAGTAAAAAGGGTAAATTGACCCTAGAAGACAAAAATGACAAGTTGGCGTGATGACAAATAAAAGATAAGTAAAAGTAAAAGCCGACCTAATTGTGGAAATTTCTAGTCAATTGAATAATATAAATACATGTTTTCTCACACTTCATTTGACATTTTCACAAGACACTTCTCTCTCTCACAAGTGCGCATCATCTAGCCGGGTTGTCCCAAGATCAAAAGGAGCAATATTTGGGGTTCTCTTATTCTATTGAAGACTCACTACCCTTATTAGGGTTTCTTGTGAAAGGAGAGCAAATTGTTATTCTAGGGCTTAATCTTGATGATTGGTATTGTTCTTGTATTGGATTGATTTTCTTCTAAGAAAAATTTGTTGGGTTTTCTCTCAAGTTCAAGTTTCCCGGGGTAAAATCTTTCTTTATTGTGCATGGTTCTCTTCCATTGATCCTTGATTTTATTTCCACTACAAATGAATGATGATATTATGCAATGATGAATGCGTGATGATAATAATGATTAAGAGTTTAAATATTATACTGCTAAGCTAAAAATCTAACAAAATGTGTTAAATTTAAGAACCATAGATCTACAGGATATGATGAGAGCTATTGGAAAGGAATTATGCAGTGGAATAATTGAGATCAATATACACTGGGAAAAGAATTGATGACACAAATTTCAGATCAATAAGACAATAATTGCTCATATAATCACAACATTAATCTTCATTCATTAATCAATAATACAATGGTGTTACAATAAATAGAATTCAAATACCGTGGATAGGATTCGAATCTACCAACTAAACCTGACTAATATTCTAACTCAGTGTGTAAAAATCATAGCTGGAGCTCACTAGTCTAACTCCGAATGTCCAAATTAGTCTACAATCAGTTAAATGATGAGGTAGGTGGACAAAAGGCGCCACACTCACTGCATGCATGCAAAACTAGCTCTAGGCTAATTGATAGTGATGTAACTGGAGGATAACTCAGCATAACTTCTTACCTACCATTTCCAATTGAAGGAGGTTGTTGGTGGTACTCAGTGGGCTCCTATAATGTAGGGATTGGTCACATAGGCAATAAACCCATGCATGCACATGCAATAAGTGGAATATAACGTATAGGTGTGTCCCCCATACTCTAGTACAGTGATAATAACTTACTAAGTTAGGAAAAATGACCAAATAGACTATATTGGACAAAGGAGGATTAATTAATCCTAACACCCTCTTAATCATATCTTTGGACAACTTGGGCCTTGACAACTAGGATAAAAGTCACCCATACAATCTAAATGAAATAAAATATTGCTTAGTAAAATAAGGAAAATGGGGAAAACCTCATGGGAACCCCCCCACCCCTCAAAATAAACACGAATCAAGAAACATGCTTCCATACTTAAGAGAAAAATTTCCTCTTCAAGCGGAAACTTGTGAAAAATTGTTGCAATCTGCAACTCTGTGGAGCAACCATGCAGAATCATGGTTCTTCTGTGCATCAACATCTTGGGACTTGCATGTGAACATTTTCATCTTCTTCCAATGTGACTATAGATAGGAGAAGGAATATTTCCTTTGTCTCTTCTTTATGGAGGAATAGTAACTTGATCCAATTTGTTCTTCAGTGGGATGAATTGTGGATCAATCCTTACCATCAAGTAGCATCTCTCAGGAAGCTTGTTCCACCTCACTGAAGGAAGAGTAACTAAATTAGAGAGTGCAACATGTCCATTATATTACTAGGACCTTGTTCTACTTCTGTCACCTGGATCCCCAACAACATTCCCAACTGCTTCAATGATATTTTGGGCCCATTTAGGATTAGGCCACTGATTTGGAATAGGAGTTGGATCTAGATCTAGATCCTCTCGAGGCTCAATCTCAATATCAATATCATGCTGATATTGTTCCTCATCTTCTAAATATGAAACATTAGACAATGCATCATTAACAAAAGGTGTAGACAAAATGTTTTTGCCTCCCCTTTCGAATGGCTAATGAGGTTGTACTGGATCTGAGTATGGAAGAAAGTGTGAGAATTCATATGCCTTGGAGGCATGGTTTGCAACACCCTTTGCTATAATTTTCCCAGTAGAGATATCTTTGATCTCCACTGAGTCAGGACCAAATACTACTCGCTTTAGTGAGCCAATATGTGTCATCTGGTATACAGATAACAAATTTGCATCTAAAGAGAGCACATAGAGTACATTTCTGAACACTCCATGTTTTAACTTGATAGAATCCTTTCCTTCAACTCGAATTTGGGTATCATCACCCATGGGAATACTTGAACCATTAGTAGTTTGTAATGAAGAGAATGATTCTCTGGATGTAACCATATGATTGGAGGCTCCTAAATCAATGAGGAAGGCATGTGATTTTGAACAACTAGCCTTCAATGCATAGCATCTCTCATCACGATCTTCAGACTTTTCACCAGAAATATTGTGCTTCTCAAGGAGTTTTCCCATTTGATAAAAGGTCTTCTTCATACAAGAACTTTCTGGATGAAAGCCTCTCATATAGTAGGAAAATAGATCTTTCTCAAATTTCTTCTTCTTCTTGGAACCTGAGGCTCCATCGAAATATTTCTGATTCTCCTTTGGCTTTGAATTAGCATTTTTTGTCTCCTTCCCCTTTTGCTTCCCTCTTGCTTACGAATTGCTATAGTTTCCAACTAAGAGTGCTTGATTCTTGGAGGTTTGAAGCATTCCCATGTGAATCAATTTGTCTTGCTCCTGGATCAAAGACTCTGCAAAAGCATCTAGAGAAGGCATCTTCCAATTTGGAATGGAAACACTTATGCAATGGAAAGTAGAGACAAAGACTGATAACTCTGAGCCAATCTTTCTCAGAATTGATAACAGAAGTTTCTCATCCTTCCTTTCTATTTCACATTGTTTGCATTGAAGTACTAGAGCTTTGTATTTTGAAAAGAATTGTTGAAAAATGTCAAAACTGCTAGGCTGTAGTGCAATGAGTTCATTCTCCATAATATGGCCTCTAAGCTCATCTTGTTTTCCAAACAAAGATTTAATCTTGTCCCATGCTCCCTTTGGATTTCTGAGTCCCTCAAGGTGAAACATAAGATCTCTGGAGATGTGAATGCACATGAAATCGAAGGCTTGAGTCAAGCTGGTCCAGAAACTTGGATATCTCAACATATTGTTGGGGCTCAACTTCTCTTCCGATTGTCATCCTAAACAGTCCCTTGTTGCGCAATTCCATCTGCATATCTTCCCTCCAATAAATGCAATTGAATGGTGTAAGGATTTTGGGTGTATGTGCAGAAGAATTCTCCATTTCGCTGCATGTTGATCAGTCAAATATTTCAAAATCTACATAGGCACCTGCAAAATATCACTGCAAAATAAACCAATTCGCAATCATATGCTAGTTCAAACCTTTCCACCTCAACATGTGCACTTTTTCAGAGTTTGCCACACCTGGATAGACTTATTTGGATAGAATCCAGAGGGAGAAATGCTACGATTCTAGGAATTATGTGGAAACTTAGTTGCTTCTGGTTGCACAATGGAGGTTTCTAAGGTATGGGTTTTAGCCTGAACAAGGTTCTGATGCCATGCTAAATTTGAGAACCATAGATCTACAAGCTATGATGAGAGCTACTGGAAAGGAATTATGTAGTGGAATAATTGAGATCAATATACACTGGGCAAAGAATTCATGACACAAATTTTAGATCAATCGGACAAGAATTGCTCTGATAATCACAACATTAATATTCATTTATTAATCAGTAAAACAATGGTGTTACAAATAATATAATTTGAATAATGTGATTAGGATTCAAATCTATCAACTAAACCTGACTGATCTACTAACTCGGTGTGTAAAAGTCATAGTTGAAGCTCACTATTCTAACTTTGGATGTCTGAATCAGTCTACAATCAGTTAACTGATGAGGTAGGTGTGCAAAAGGTGCCACACTCCCTGCATGCATGAAAAACTGGCGCTAGGATAAATGATAGTGATATAAGTGAATGTAACTGGAGGATAACTCAACATAACTGCTTACCTACCACAACCAATTGGAGGTGGTTGCTGGTGGAACTCAAAGTGGGCTCCTATAATGTAGGGATTGGTCCCAAAGGCACATAAACCCATGAATGCACATGGAGTGAGTGGAATATAACCTCTAAGTGTGTCCCCTATATTATAGTACAATGATAATAACTTACTAAGTTAGGAAAAATGATCAAATATACTATATTGGACAAAGGAGGATTAATTAATCCTAACAAAATTCTCTCTAAATGTTGGTTATAAAATAGACTCTAACCTATAAACATGGAAAAGGACACCACAAACAACCTTCCGAGTAAGCAATTAACTTAGTTATAACTAATTAGTAACTAAACCTAGAGTTCCATGACACTTCAATTAAATAACACCATTAATTGGAGCTATACTATTAAACATAACTTTGTTCTTCAATCATATTAATAAACTAAATCAAAATATGCAAGTAAAGAAACAACATACCATTAACTAGTTATTCCACCCATGCGACACCAGGTTTATAGCATGAAACAATCCAAGATCGAGAGGAAAACCCATTGTCAAAAGAGGCAAAGTAGTTTTCCAAAAGTAAATATGGTAAAGAAGAGCTTTGATAGCTAGCAGGGTAACAATGGTTCATAATAATAAATCAATAATGTCTATCTAGTGTCTCTTCTACTCATGCCTATTTATAGCTAGGGTTTTTTAATCAAGGTCTACCTTGCTCAAACACCCCTTCAACGACTTGTTTGATAAGGTCAAAATGGATCATTGTGCAATTCTTTGCATTCCTTTGCTTAATGCATATGGGCGTTAATTACAATCTTGGAGCGTATTCGCACTCAACAGATGGCTATAATTGATATCAATGAAGGTGTCGCAATGTCTTATGTATGCCAAATGATTCTTGTAAAATATTAATGAGCTTATTTCTAAAAAATCGCCTAGTGTTACACAATGTTGATTTTAATTATATAACAATCCATTTCTCAAAAAAAAGACAATGAACTAGAGATGGTTGATTGAGTGCTTCAATGATAAGGACATAATGAGATTGGATAAAGTTCCTTATAGTCAGGATATGTCATGTGCTAGATATCAAGGATGCTAAAAGCGATGGCTAGAGGATGACTAAGAATATCAACTACTGCATTGATGGCTCCTTTCTTGTATTTGAATACTAAGTGGAAATATTCCAAGTAAGAGCCTACTGTTGTACAGGATTAAACACCTAATAACCTAAGGTATGGGGTTACCAACATACTCAATCAACTTGCAGACAATTGACTTTAAAGTGCAGTAAAGGAAATAGGAGGATTAGAAAGACTTACTCGATTACTGAAGGTCAATCCTTGCTAGTCCTCTTCTGCTCTGCTTCACCTTCAAAGTCTTCAAGGTTGCCCCTCTTTCACCTGTCAATAAACAATCTTCCAGATACAAGATGATTCATATATATATAAACAGGTTAGATAAATCACATATAAGATGCAGAAACATAAACATTTATCAAACCAAGATACATGAAACACATATGGAAGAAGGATTCTCTTTATTATCAATAATGAAGAAGTTCAGATTACAACCCAACGCCTGAGACAAGGACTCCTCTGCAACCAAAGGATTATGAGTTCCACTGCTCCAAAGACTTCTGTATAAACTCCACCAGCATAACTTTGCTCTCCAAGTGTAGGTAACCAACACCCTCCACAAGGCTTGTATTTATATGGAGGAAATAAGGCGGTTTCGAAGGTTGAGGAGGTTGAGACAGTTAAGATAATTAAGATAACAATGCTTAACTAATCTCAGATCAGTGGGTGTTTTTATGTTTAACTGTTCAGGGACATATCCGCGGGTGTGTAGAAGGACAACCCACGAATGATTCGCGACTTGCTACAAAGGAACCCACGAATACATCCATTCGCGACTTGCTATAAGGAACACTCGCGAATGACTCGCGAGTTGTATAAAAGGAGAGTCGCGAATGCAAGTCAAAAAAGTAAAATGGCAAAGTAACCAACTGGATGGAGGAAGAATGTATTATTCCATAAGCAAATCTATAATGTTTTGGGCAAACCTCTATCCATAAATGTCCTTTTGTGTGCCAACATGAGGGATGTCGGCACTCGGACGGAGAGGTGCCATTCAGGTGTATAACAAATGCCCCCTAATGTGTGAGGTTAGAGGGAAACGATGGCCGAAATACATTATAATATTTAGCTTTGGAGAACTCAGAAATCCAATGGAGCAGAGAGAGTACTTGAAACAAATACATAGTAATGTCATATACAAAGTTACATCTGAGGATGCTATGTTCAATTTACTGGAACACTAGCTCCTTTACAATATTTGAGTACATCATATGATACGAGTATAGAACCTCGTATATTACAAAGGTGGACCGAAGCCACAATATACAATAACGATGAGTCTTCAAAGATCTGGAAGCTATGTAGATGAAAATAACATAATCTTGCGCAACTTAGTCCATATGTGAGGGACTAAGGCCTTCATAAAGGATCCCAAAGAACCAGTACAATCCAAGCCATGTGAATAAGGGTAAGCTGAAGTCGAACATGGAAATGATTCAACAGTTTGTCAACCAATAAGGGATAATTGACAACTGAAGCAAAGGAATTCACCAATGATGGAAGTGAATCCTGAGGTACGATCGTCAAAAATCTAGGTCTTCGCCATCAGGAAGTACTGAAAACGGAACCATGCTGTGATAAGGAAGGCAACAGATCCTCCAACGGATCACAAGAGTGACTAGGAACTGGGAAAAAGAAGGGAGACACAAATAGATAACAGATATAACAGTGATGGGATCAGGCTATAGATCAGACATTGGGTAGAGTCCTTGAATAGTGATCACAACACAAAGATGACCCAAGGCAGCGTATAACGGATAGATAGAACAACTAGACTTATCTGTCATGTAGGAGACATGATCAGATTCCCTAGGTATAATGGACAAGAGGAGGAGTAAGAAACTCAAAGTGATAGCTGAACACAAGTACACACTGAAACATGGATATCGGAAAGCAAAGAGTGCTATGTTCAAGGATGACATGCTGCCATTACTGAAAACAAGAGAAAACTTCTTCCTTACCTTCCCTGTTAAATTTTAACGAGTCCAGGAAAGTAAACTCGGTTCGCTCTTCATTTTTTAACAAGCTTGAAGAGATGGGAAAATAATGCTTGATAGTGTCACTGATTCGTGGATTTAACGAGCCCGAACTAGTACATGCTCGACCGGTGTTTTCACATTTAGAGAGTCTGAAAATGCCAAAGAAGACTCCAGGGGGGTCCTTTTTTGTCCAATTTAGTCTCCTGAGGCCGAAAAAGTATAAAACAAACCACAGAAGAACTCTCTTAAATTCTGAAGAAGAAAAGGTGCACCTTTTTCGTACTTAGTCAGGAAGGTCCGAAAAAGGTTAAATTACCACCTACCCAACGCTCCTTCCAGAACAGCATAGAATAGCTTTAGTTTTACAAGTGTGAAGGAAAGCAAGATCACTCGGAAAGATCCATTTGGTTACGAGAAATGGGGCTTACAACAATAAACTCGTTGCTTTGTTCTTTAGTGTTTAACGAGCATGACAAAGACACAAAGTACACTCATAATCTTTTTCATGTTTGGGTCCAGAGCACGAAAAAGAAAAAACTAAGCTCACACCGGGTGTTCCTTTTCCGTAAATTTAGTCCCTCAGGTCCGGAAAAGTGATAAACCTATACCTGAGAATACTCTTCTCAATTCAAAAGAAAAGAGAGTGATCCTTTCTCGTATTATTCTGCATGGTTCGAGAAAGAGATAACCTACCACCAATGCGGATGCCCGTTCACATATTCTTAACGAGCTTGAATGGACGAGATAACTCGCTAGTCAAGTCTATTTTGAAGGAGTCAGACCTGGGCCTAAAGAAACTCCATAAGGGCGGGGAGTCCTATAAAGGGATAGCTTGTAAAAAGAGATTCAGAAGAAGCTCTATTTGGCGTGAAAAATAGCTAAGAGGACACCCCCGAACCTGAAACAGTGACGGCATGAGCACCAAAGGATGACAAAGGCATATAAAGATGATACTCATGAAATAGGGGCCCTAGCCACGGAGGAACAATGGTAGAGACAAGGGACTAATGGTTGAGAATACCATAGTCCGTGGCAAAGTGTTAAATACTAAGGTTAATGTGGAGTGATAAGATGCCAACATGTGTTGGAAATAGCGAAACCACCCAATTGGAGCAACAACACTCTGTAAAAGTTGATAAATCTGTTCCAAGGCACAAAAGTATGGTATTAGTTGATTGACATTTCAAACTATAGGAAAGAGACCCACTTTATGAAATATTATTTCTATAAATAGCTTGAAAATTAAAACAATTCTTACCATTTGAACTTTTTGAACCATAAAGAGCAAGATTACCCTCTACCTTTGATTGATCATCGTGGAGAATTGGACCGTCGGAATCGGAATCCGTCAGCTTCAGGTAATTCTACACCCTAAGCTCGTCAAATTGATCCAAACAAATATTAGTTTTAATGGTGAATTCAGTATTTAATAGCACCCAAAAATATAACAGTGCGCATATGCGGGTTGCTAAGCAGGAAAGTCGCGAATACGCGTTTCATTCGCGGGTTGTCTAACTAGACAACCGCGAATGATATGCGACCTGCCTAAATAGACAGTTGTGAATGCTGCGCAATGGGCCAAAGCTTTAAAAATATGCAAGATTTTTAAATTTTGATTGTGAAATACTGAATTAAATTACTTATATTTGCCAGGTAAAAATGGTTCTGGAGTGGAGGGAAAGGGAGCACGAAACGATGGATCATGCGACGCTCCAAAGCGTGCCCACATTGCAAGCATTGAGAACTAGTGGGCTGTTGAAATTCTTTTGTACATCGCCCATGCGGGCCAATGTCCGCATACTTGAGTTCATGGTCAATTTTTGGGATCATGACATGGGGATGTTCAATCTTCAGGGTGAGACCTTAGAGCTTACCGTGGAAGACATCTATTTCATTACCGGGTTGTCATGACGGGGAGCACCGGTGAATTTGGAGGACATTGGCAGGGGCGGTGACCCCTTAAGTGTCCAAAACTATGTAGACATATTCTGTATACCAGGTACTCAGAAGAAGGGAAGCAGCGTTCTAATTGCAGACATCCAGGATTTCACTCTCCAGGTATTGGCTAGTACCATTGTGAGACTTGCAGGGTCATCAGGGTTACATATGGCCACCAGAAATCAAATGAGGGTGGCGGTTGATTGCTTTAGAGGTGCTCTCTATGATTGGTGCTCGGGAGTTGCCCCCCTTATGAAGAGGCAACTATCCGATTGTAAGAGGGGAAGACACAAGAATTTTGGCTATGCAAGCATACTAGTAGCGTTCTTCTTCAAGATAGTACCAGCCATGAGCCCTGCTATACCACTACAGGTCAGATCTTCGCGTCAGCCAAGGATGAGCCGGTGGGGAGACATCTTCCTTCGTCACGGAGGAGGAGACATAGTACACAACGTATATGATGCTGACTTTTATACTTGGTGGGAACGACAGCTGCCGGTGCTGGAGCAGTTTCCATACGCCGGATTCGACTTCTGAGGTGACCCCGAACTTGTCCTCCCTCCAGGAGGAGCATGGGGAGAGATGGGTAAGTAATTTTTAATTTTTTATCATTATCAAATTTTTATGAATTTTTCAAATGATCGATATATACATATGCACAAGTCGTGATCCTATTCAGGTGTCAAAATGCAGATATTGGACCAGTCCGCCCCGAAGGGCACCCTCGTATGTTCGTACGTCCTGTCGTGGGAGAGGATCAGGGATTGATCAGAGTACTCGAGGGGAAGCTGGCCAGGCTAACCCAATGAGTACCGACTATACAGATAGAGCATATCCCTGTAGCCATGCAGGAGTTTGTAGCTGGGGTTCCACCGGTTTGGCTACGTCTTTTCAGACGAGTAGCTAGAGCAATGCTTGTGTACAGAGATGCGGTGGAGGCTGCCGAAGCCGAGGAGGCTAAGGAAGCCAGGGTACATAGAGATCATGGGGACCAAGGTGGTCCTAGTGGCCAGGGCGGTCCAACTTAGACCTAGGGCATTTTGATGGATTATGATCCACATTTTTTGTACTTTTTGTATATGACGGGATCTACGGATCAGACTCGACCTATCTACAGACATATATTTTACATATATATATATATATATTGATGTTTGGTTGTCGGATTATTTACAAGTGTTTTTTATATGTATATTTTTATGAAATGTGTGTGAGATGCCAATCCAAAATATAATTAGCATATGCATCAGTCAATGAATTTTGGTTTCGTGGAATATGATTGAAAGTAATAACTTCAAAATGTATTTCCAATAAACGAATTTGCATAAACTGACGTAACAAGATAGGATTACGTACCTGATAAGCTCTATTGAGCTGGGAAACTACCAACTGAGAATCCAAATGGACTTCAAGCTGGGTGATGCCACGTGACAAAGCATCCCATAGGAGCTCAATGACAGCCCTATACTCAGCAACATTATTAGAAGCAGGACCTAGACAAGTGCCTCCCGCGGCAACAAGCTGTCCTGAGGGAGAATAGATAACCCATGCTGCTAAAGCCAGGTTACAAGTGTGACGGCTGGCACCATCAGCGAAACCTATATACATTTTGGAAGACATCTACAACAACCAGCAGATAATATAAAAAACAAAACTGACAACCTAGTGTACATAAAAAATACATACACTAAAATACAAGAAAAAGTGCTAAGCCTAAGCGTAGTACTTCTTCAGGTAGAGCCCATTTCTAGGCTCAGGAAGCTTATTCCCATCATAATCTACTAATTCATATGTGCCTTTACTTAATACCTTTGACACGACATAGGGTCCTAACCACATAGCCTTGAATTTTCCTGCCCCCAGAGGTTCTTTATCTTGGTCCCAAAGCAAGACAAGTTTCCCTTCAGAGAAAACCCTAGGTTTGACCGTTTTATCATATTGAGATTTAACCTTATTTTTATGAGCTTGATTCGCAGTCAACGCATCTCTACGTTGTTCATCGAGGTGTTCTAAATGTACCAGATGTTCCTCAAGCTTAGTCGTATCAGGTAACACATGAATGGCTATCTTCAAGGACGGGATTTCGCATTCAATCGGAGTAACTGCTTCCACCCCGTGAACGAGTTGGAAAGGGGAATATCCCGTGGCAGTATTGACATTAGTTTTGTAAGCCCAAAGAGCAGGATATAACATGATGTGCCAATTAGAACGGGCTGCATCAATCGTCCGTTTAAGGATAGTTTTTAAAGTCTTGTTGACAGCCTCAACCTGACCATTAGCTTGTGGATAGTATGGAGAAGAATGTTCTTGTCGAAATTCGAGCATGGTAGTCAGTTCCATCATCATGTTATTTTGAAAATGACTGCCATGGTCAGTGACAATCTCTTTGGGACTACCAAACCTTGCAATAATTTGATTGAAAACAAAGAAAGCTGTTGTTTCTCTGTTGTCTTTAAAAGTAGGCATTGCCTCTGCCCATTTCGTAAAATAGTCAACAGCGACAATGATGTATTTATGCCCCCCAGCCGAGACTGGGTTGCACGTCACATAATCAATCCCCCATTTCATAAAGGGGCCTACCGAGACAACAGGAAATAACGGAGCAGGATGTGACCGCATTTTTCTAGTGTAAAGCTGACATGGATGACAGCGCTTCACGGCTTCCACACAATCTTTAAAAATCGTGGGCCAGAAATAACCAGCACGCAATATATTCTGGGCCGTTGCTAACCCAGATAAATGACCCCCACATGCTCCACTATGGGAATCATTTAGGACAATCTTCGCTTCCTCATGAGTAAGGCAGCGACGCAAGACGGAATCTACCCCTCGTCGATATAATGTATCTCCTATAATGAGGTAGTTCTTGGCATGAAGGCGTAACTTATGTCGTTCCTCCCTAGATTAAGCGGTAGGATACTTCAAAGTTTGGAGATATATAAGAATATCCCCATACCAAGGATCAGAGGTGGATATCAGAAAGATGTGCTCATCTGGGAATGAGTCATCTTCAACAACTACATTCTCTTCAGTGGGAAATTCTGCTATTAGCTCAACAAAAACTAAGGACTTCTTAGACTTAGCGGATTGGAAATCCAAGTCAAACTCTTGGAGAATGACTATCCACTTGTTAAATTTTCCCCCAACAATCCGTCGGGATAAAACATATTGGAACGGATTCACATCCTCCACTACTGTTGTGGTCCCCAGTAAAATGTAGTGGCGCAACCTCTGTACAGCATAAACAGCTG